>JAVCKZ010065845.1:0-14571 GCA_034780755.1 Lepetodrilus elevatus
TATGTCAGCGTATACCAGGGAAATGAGTGATATTTGTCATACGCTGACATATACGTTATAGTGTGACAGCCCCTTTAATCAAAATGTAGAAAGAGGAACAACAGATATACTAGTTCAATAGGTGTTACGTTTAATGCATTTGAGATACATTCCCCCGATACGAGTAGTCATTGTTAATGTGTAATGTAAATTATTTAAACCTGCATGTTAAATTCAAAATGCCAAATTATTCTAAATAACGTCAATGGAATCTAATCTGACCATTATATGACTCATGTGTGTAGGTGTTGTAGGTGTTGCATAACAAACATGACTATAAGTTTATTCTAAAAATTCACAGTATGGTAGCATACACAACATACAATACAATACATCTGTGATTTTATTCAATTATTATTTCAATATATACTGAAAGACTATGAAAACGCACCACTCAGAAAATGGGTCATAATTTCTTTATAAGGAACTAAAAATCGCTGAATGTTACAAATTACAAGTAGCAGAGCATCGTGAGTGTAAACATAAGAAATGTGCTACAATTGTTTAAATGGAATGTGTTTTTATGTGTTGATGAATTCATTACTCGATAAAAGAAAAATATACGATCAGATTACAAACATTTCTCAAAATGTAGTTATTGAAATATCGTGTCATGAAAATGCACTTTTCAGCAGTGGGCAGACTACAACAGCACATGGAGGTTATTTTAACACGTTCTAAAATATTTATTAAATAAGATGTATGGCCCATATTTCAGAAGCCTAATAACCGTATACCTGACATTGGATCCTGCTAATTTCAACCCTTTAGCCATCGTAGTTATTGAAATATCATGTCATGAAAATTCACTTTTCATTAAAATGTGAAATATTCATCAAAATATGGACAATAAATTTCTGAACGTACGATGTCACTACCTGAATGCCTATATACTTAGATATTGGTACCTCGTTCGTTTGAGTTCGAGGGTCTGGGCTGCCAGTCTACACCGCAATAGAAATGGAGTGTGGAGAAAAACGTAAAGCTTGGATTGTGTTGATATACATTCTATTCAGTTTTCGATGTCACTATAAACAGCGACATCAAAGTTTATTCGACTACATGCATAGTTCATGGTTACAACGATTTATTTTGCTCGTGTTTCTTCTGTCTATAGCAGTATAATGACCGTAACGTAATATACACGCTTAAAAGTGTTCAAAAGTGAAAGAATATCGCTAGGAATGAGAAAAACTTTTTATTAATTAGCAAGAGTACAGTGTTGTCTTATAATTCAGACATTAGTTTAAATGGAAATACTATTTAATGCAATATTTTGTAAATATCGTATCAACGTAACGTAACATACATTCAAATACAAGGACATTACATATTAACACACGACGTCCCACGTGTGCTCTATTGGGTTCATGTCAGAGGAAACTGCTGGTCAGTCCAACACATTACGGTTTCCCTGTACCACCACGAGTTCGGACCGGAAGCCAGCATCGATGACACCCAAAACCATGACTTCGCCTTCCACGGTAACGTCTCGCAATCTCCTGGATCGCAAATGCCCTCCATTCTTGGCCCATAGAAGTCTGGCTTGACGATATATGTGCAGGAGGATGAGGCCACGGTAGGGTCGGTGGCAATGCAGTCGCGCTGCGGCAAGACGTCTCGGACCGTTCGCCTGGTTCCCACTTCAGTCCTGGCAGTGCTTGCAGCTGTCAAAAACCGATTGCGCAAGTGCCGCAGCAGTATGTTCCGGTACCCGGATGACAGCGGTCATTGACGGTCCGATGGATGGCTGACGGGTGCACGTGGAAACAACGCGCAATTGTGTGATTTCGGCATTCCTATGATTCCGTTGTTCAACAGAGGAATCGGGCAGGAGTCAGGTACTCATTGCCACCCGCGTGTTCTGGGTGTGCCCGGATGTCATGAATGCACGTGCAAAGTTTCATCTCGCCAAGTGGTTGTGTTTGCGCGATTTACCGGATAATGTGTTTTGGGAGTTGTTCCCTTAAGTTGGGAACAGGCCGGAAGTCGACATATACATGCTGCTGAAATCACGTGTACCACTGTACCATGTAGCCTACATTAACGTAAAGCATCAACGAAGTCCAACGGGAACGTAGGCCTATATTATTTTGACAAAAGGTGATTGCGTTATTAATGCCGTCTAGTACAGAATCTTTCACTAATATCACGACTTGTCAGTTTAGGGCCGGAGAAAACCCACAACATCCGTAGCGCTGAATGTTGCAGTAAACCTGCGAGCTGGTACTGACAAAACCAATACAAGGATGATAACTGCATTGCCACTCTACAGTCAGTGCATCCTATCAATATCGCGTCAGAAAGGTAACTTTCGCGAACATTGATGCCGGGCCCCCTGGGGGGGGATTTGAACCTGGAACCTTTGGCTCCGAAGTCCAACAGTCTACCACTGCGCTACATCCCGCCCCCGACAGCGCCATTAGAAAGATATCTAACATGAATACATCCTCGAACCCTAGCCTATTATGACTACACATAACCTCCATCAAAGAGGAGGTTATGTGTACTCATAATTAGACTGTCGTTCGAGGATGACATGGACGTGACGCATTATAAATGGACAAGTAATAAATAAATAAATAAATAAGTAAATAAATAATTAACATGTATTTATATTGAGCCAAATCCATGCTCAATAGCTTACTCATAACGCTACATTAATACCCCGGTCAGTGGATCAATGTGCACTCATTTCACCTTCTCAGCTCCCTGGGGGGTATACAGCCCAAAACGACACGTATTATAAGCATTCAGGTTTTTATTGTACTTACGTTGATGAGGGCCTGGAGCGTCCCAACCTTCTCGTGAGCTCTTTCGTCAAGGATAGTCATTACCGTGAAACCCACGTTGGTCCGCATAGAGTTGATGAGCACCATACCCACACACGCCATCCCCACCACGATATACCTGACCTTACAGCACCTCCCGTCGGAGTTCACCTCATCAATGACTTCCTGAACGTCATTTCCGGTTTTCCCTTTCGGTGCCCCGCTTCCGGTTGTGTCACCATCTTTTGATGTCTTGCTCCCGTCATCCCGTCGGATTAGATCCGTGTCTTCTGTACGTGTACCGGACATGGTCGTGATATGTTATTTTGGATTATGTTTCACAAGACCATGTTTACGGTTGGTAGGAAATTTGCATCATCCGGAAATGTCTACACATAGAAACATGAATGCCATGCAGATACTAATGTCAGTATATGTTATCGTAACATTGGAATCCATCTACAGTACGGTATGTCCTCCAAAAACGAAACACTTCAATCTGAAATTGACCGACTGTTCGCCACCAGCAGTTATCTCCTCTTTGATCTCCGTATCGACGCTTGCATAAGTGATTGTCTTCTCTTTATCTCCGACTCTACTCCATTACTGCACCGGTTGTTCTTTATTTATCTCCTTCCCTACGCCACTAGTACAGTGGTTGTCCCTTGGTTATCTATTTTGACGCCAATTAGCAGTGGTTGTCTTGTATATGTCAATGTTATCAGCAGCGGTTATCTCCGGTTTTATCTCCGCCTCGATGTCTCAACAGCAAGTGTTATCTTATCTTCGTCTTTATGCCTTTATTACATTGGTTGTCTCCTGTATCTCCGTCTCGACGTCACCTAGCAGTGGTTGTCTTATCTCCGTATCTACTCTACCACCAGTATTCTCCTAATGTATCTCCGCCTCAGTAGCAATGGTTGTTTTATCTCCGTCTCGACAATTGCCAGTGGTTGTCTCCTGTTTTATCTGTTTCTCAACGTCACCAGCTGTAGTCTCGTTTGTTTTATCTCCGACTCAATACCAATGATTGTCTTATCTCCGTCTCGACAATTACAATCTCCTGTTTTATCTCCTTCTCCACCAGCTGTATCAGTGGTTGTCTTATCTCACTTTCAAAATCACAAGCAGTGGCTTATCTCCTATGTACTGACTACAATGCACCCCCAACATAATGTAACATGAACAAATAACATGAACTGAACCAGAGATTCGCAGACTCGTGGGCTTACTAACTATGCCATATACAAACTAACAGGTGGGAATGACTAGCAAGGATACAATGTAGATCTATTTACTTAACGTGTCCAGTTCGTGTCCAATAGAGGAAGCTGACTTATCACGCATCCATCTCGTACAATCTCAGCCTGTCGCAACTCACGAGCGCTAGGCGCCTGTCAGGCGGTGTATTATTGGACACGCCTCTGATATCTCTGAGTGGTTTTAGAAATGATACCACACCTGTTACCAGCTGGTTACATTTGGTGGTGCATCGATCATGGCTGTTTGTAAAGATAGACTGTCACTGTTTGACGCTTGTCTCTTTGTTGTTTGGCGGCCTTTATTGCGAATAATATTGACGGTTTTTATGTAGAATACCGCAAATGCGTGGTTATAGCACATCATTAAACAGATGCAAGATTGTCACCGTAGATAATTTATTCTTATTTTATGATATAATAAATATTGCACTATATCCATTATTTTGTAATAGATTTGGATATCTCACAGTACGTGTTCGCCATAATCAGAACAGGCGTGACACCTGTCAAAGGTATTTTTGATTTAATATAGTATTATAAATAAAAAAAATTGTTATTCATATACAGTACAGGTCTGGTTTCAAATTGTTCATGTAGATGTTATCCGTTTATTGTTCAAAGACGGCAACCGTCTATGGGAGACTACAAACAAGTACTTTGAGGTAAATTCCTGTGAGTACTTTGAGGTAAGTTCCTGTGGGAGACTACAAAGAAGTACTTTGAGGTAAATTCCTGTGGGACACTACAAAGAAGTACTTTGAGGTAAGTTCCTGTGGGAGACTACAAATAAGTACTTTGAGGTAAATTCCTGTGGGAGACTACAAAGAAGGACTTTGAGGTAAATTCCTGTGTTAGATTACAAACAAGTATTTTGAGGTAAATTCCTGTGGGAGACTACAAACAAGTATTTTGAGGTAAATTCCTGTCGGAGACTACAAACAAGTACTTTGAGGTAAATATCTGTGGAAGACTACAAAGAAGTACTTTGAGGTAAATTCCTGTGGGAGACTACAAATAATTACTTTGAGGTAAATTATTTGAGGTAAATATAAAAATAATAATAAAAATAAAAATAAATTCTAATAATTTACCTCAAATATTTATAAATACACATACTAACAGGTGTCCCACTGGTAGGCCATCAGGTATATTATACGAAATAAAAAAATAAAAATATCACAACAAACTGGCGGTCAGGCTGTATTGCCTACTGGTGGTAGCACATGGCCCGTTATACGTGCTTTGTAAAGTTTAGCACGGCTGAGCTGGGTCAGTTGTCCTTGACTTCTGAATCATGTACGTTTGACCATTAACATGATTAAGTCTGGTCCGGTACATTTTGTACAGGGATTTGTGAACAATTAAAACCTTCAGATGAGCATGAAATCAAAGAAGTTTTATAATCTCTGGGGTAGATCTAGACTATCGATATTCGAGTAATCAAACACGTGTAGTAGTAGTAGTAGTAGTAGTAGTAGTAGTAGTAGTAGTAGTAGTAGTAGTAGTAGTAGTAGTAGTAGTAGTAGTAATAATAACAATAATAATAATAATAATAATAATAATAATAATAAAATAATAATAATAATAATAATAATAATAATATGCTCAGTGTCATGTGTGGCAGGAACTAATCCTACAGCGTATTCGTTTACCCACTCGACCAACCGTAGGGTGACGGTCGAGTGATGAAATGAACTAATGAGGGTATTCGTGTCATCATGAGTCATCGGCTAATTTCATCATTCGACCGTCAACCTAAGGTTGATCGGGTGATGAAACGAATACGCTCCAAGATACATTCGTGCTCATGTTCTCGGTCACCCATCCACTCATTGGTGTTTAAGTTGATTGAACCGTGTATATCCAGTGTATATCGATTAACCCAAGATCGTTGCCATTGAGTCAAGATGGTGGTCATATTGACCCAAGACATCTGAGTTAGTGCGTGCTGAATGAAGGCGGGTTGGTGACCTGCTTAGGTGCGACTGGTCATGGCCAACTATTATTGGGGTGTTGCTTTTATTTGGTTGACCGTTTTAATTTTTTTATTTATTTTTTAGTGAGTGATGATGGCTTTTCTATATGTATTGGGTTTGGTTAGATGGTATACTGACTAGGGCTGAAACGGGTAGGACATTTGGTACTCGAGTACTCATGTTGAATTACTTGACAAGTATTCAAGTACTCGCCGGCAAGTCGCGAAGCGCAATATGCCTTCGGTTGCGAAGCAAATTAGTAAACTAGTAGGGCGGTATCATGCTCTTCTGGATTTTTAAAGAAACTGAGACGGCGAAATAAGCGATTTCCTGACTTTTTAGATCGTATTTAGCAACTATACTGTAACACTTTCGAAAAACAAACTAATTCTTAAATACAAAAATCTATATGTCCGCCATTGTTCATTACAAAGGGGAACTCTCGAGTATCAATTTACATGTACCCGACCAGTACTCGAGTACCCGGGTACCCGTTTCAGCCGTAATACTGATAGTGCCTTCGTGAAGTTCTGGATCTTCTCATTGTGTAAGACCTTGGATTCTTACTCTGTTTCATACAGAAGGGCCGGTTATCATCCTTGGTCTGTCAGTACCAGCCGGTGCTCGCAGGTTTACTGCAACATTCAGCGCTACGGATGTTGCGGGTTTACTCCTACCCTAAACTGACATGTCGTGATATAAGTAAAAGAATCTTGACAGCGGCTCTAGTCCCTAATTTAAAATAAAATAGGAAAATTGTATGAAATCGACACTTAGTACTACAAAGGACGGGTTGTAGTGCAATGGTAGAATGAACGTTCAGACATCAATGTTAGTTCAAGTTTCCTTTCCAATGTTATCATAGGATGCAATGTCTGCACCATGGCAATGCAGTTATAATCCTTTTTTTATCAGTACCAGCTGGTGTTTGCAGTTTTGTCACAACTTTTAGTGCTACGCATGTTGTGGGTTTCCTCGTCGCCTATGACTGTGATATTCTCATTGCGACATAAACCATTAATTCAATCAAATCTTGCCGTAACCTTCTCCATGCTGAAGGAAACTGGAGATGTCGTAAAGAGCAGTGTTTGTGCCTAATCTAGCAACACCATGCTAAACTGATATAAGTGAAAGAATCTTGAAAGTGGCTATAACCTCCAAATAAACATAAATAAAGCAACGCTGGAACAATTACGTTTCTGCTTGTAGGAGGTGGAGCAGGAGCGGCTGGAGAAGGAGGAGGAGGCAGCGGCCGCAGCTAATAAGTCTGTCAGTTTCTCCATCAAGACACGCCCCAAGGAGCCCGAAACGAGCGTCACGCAGCTGAAGAAACCCTTGTTCGACTACGGCAGCAGCGACGATGAGAACGAAGGTACGATACACAACTTCCAGGATTTATGTAGAAGTACAGAGTTCGATATTAACACTAACCCGGGCCATTTTTCCCAATGCTAAATTGGTGAAAGATTCCCGCAGCAACATTAAAACTTCATATTCACTCACCCAATGCTAAAGGTATACTAAGGGCTAGTAGAAAATTTAAAAGTTAGTTTCTATCGCTGGACATATGTCAAGTGTCATTCTTTTAAGTACGGTTTTATGCTCATGGGAATTTATAAATAAAACCTCGAGTTGAGCATGAAATTGTACCCAAAAGATATTTCGTAATCTTGGATGCTGGTGTTATCTTTAGGGCGTTGTCCTCGGGACAAAGAAATGTGCTCAAAGGGGATCGAAAATAGCAATCGTCCACTAAACTCAGGCCATTTCTCCCAGTACAAAAGTTATCCTAAGGACTAGTAGAAATTCATAACATGTGTTATTTGTATCACTATTTTGGCTAGTAATTTTTAAAGTTAGTTTCTATCATTGTTATATGCTCACTGTTGAAATATATATTTTATTTACAGGTGAATCAGATGGTCGTCTGGAAAGAACTTCTGATGCGGTGATGTCGAGCTCTCCAACAGTTTCCGATTCAGGTCAAATATCGGAGGTCATTCCCGAGGTCAAACCACTAGTCAGATCTGATATACCAGTGGATCTCTTGGAGAAGAAAATGGGTGAGAATACTGCTTTGGAAGCAGTTTTTATTTTAAAACACCAGGAAGCCAATTTCGAAACATTTTTTTCGTTGAGTATGGGTGAAAGATTCCAGCTCTGGACATTTTGTTCCTCGAATGGGAAAACAATTTGATTTTTTAATTCTTTTTCATTTTTCAGCTGAAGAACGTCTAAAAGATCGTCTAGCAAATGCAGCACGAGAGAAACTTGCACAAGCCAACAAAGAGAAACAAGTCCAGGCGGAGCGAAAGCGAAAGGCAGCCATGTTTATCAACCTTTTGAAAACAAAACCTACCTCAGTTGACGAGAATTCACGCGATAGTACAACTGACACAAGTAAGTAGATGAAACAGCCATAAACTTTCCTTTGTTTATTAATTTGTATTGTCGCTTTCTAGATTCTTTCACTAATATCGCAACAACTTGTCAGTTTAGGTTAGGAGGAAACCTGTAACGTCCGCAGTACTGAATGTCATTGTCCTCTTGAATGCCATACTAATATTTAGAATCTTATTGCACTCGACCCTTTGACTTTGTTCTTATGGATAATTTAACAGAAAAAAAGACCATATTATATAATAATGATTAAAATATTCCTTTTTATTTCCTTATATTGTCATAAATAGCTTCTTTTGTATCCACGAAATCAGATCACATTAGCCATGCAACCGCTTTCAAATAGTCATTTTTCAATTTTGTTTTCTAATATTGTAAATCGATTGTTTCAGGTTGTCCTCTTGGAAACTCCGCACAGTCATCGATGGCCAATGTCGATCCTGGTCACAACCGATTGTTGCCTCGCTCAGAATACGACAGACACGACGGCTACAGGAGAGGCTGGCCGAGATCTAGGTCAAGGTCACCCAGAGTTGGATACAGGTCGCGGTCAAGGTCACCACGACCTAGGTACAGGTCAAGGTCAAAGTCTCCCTTGTATGTGTGGCGACGACGAAGGTCCCCTACACCGCCAAGTGCTTTCTCAGTGACTAGAAGGTATTGATGGAAGGCATTTTGTTATAAAAACTTTACTATTTTAACGTGTGAATTTTTGTTGAAAATATTAAATGCTTTATTTTTCCACACTTTAAAGCTGACTTTTGTCTAATATTGTATGACGAGTTGAATTTGACATATTTTCAGATCAAGGTCAAGGTCACCAGGTCGAAGAGTGTCGCCATCCAGAATGGGTAATGGGAGGAGGCGGTCTCGGTCAAGGTCACCAAGAAGGGCCGCGCCTTTAGTTAGAACATCAGGTCGTAGGTCAAGGTCGCCAAAGAAGCCGAACAGGTCTCCGACTCGGAAGAGGTCGAGGTCACGGGATAGAAAACGGAAGTCGCCGTCCAAAAGCAAGAAACGATCTCGGTCGAGGACACCTAGCTCCAAGCACAAGAAGAGCAAGAAACTGGATTCAAGGTGAGCGCAGGAATTGAAGATATTAATGATTCTGGAAAATCACCTAATGGGGTTGAAGATCTTGGCATTCATGCACGATCTTTTAGGCAAGCATTGTCATGTATTGGTGAAATATTCCCACTGCCGCATAAAGCACCAATTCATTAGAAACTTACTTTTTTTTTTAAATAATAAATTTAAATAAATAAAATAAAATAAATTTTAAAAACAAACTAACTTTAAGACTTAATAGCCCGAATAGTGATACAAATAACAAATGTAATGAATTTCTACTAGTCTCCTTTAGCATTGGGAGAAATGGCCTGGGCTAGCGGGGTAGTGTTAATTATGATCCCTGCATGCATTTTAGGCAAGTCAAATAGTTAAAGCAAGGCAAAATCTGTATTGTTTGCCAGGTCACCGAAAAAGAAGAAGAAAGATAAGGATCGCGAAAAAAGCAAGGACAAGCGAAAGGACAAAAGCAAGGACAGATCTAAAGACAAGGAAAAGCACAAGAGTAAATCGAGGACTGATAAAGTAGTGTCGGCAGACATCAACACGAACAAATGCGAGGTAAAAGCCACGGACAACGGTAAAAGATCGGAATCTGAAGACGATGCCAAGTCTCGAGACAGCTCTTCCGATTCTGGAGACGAGGACTCCCCCCGGAGGTCGCCATCCTCCAGGACAATAGACCCCGACCCAGTGGAGGTCATAGAGATTGACGACATCGATGACCAGATAACGGACCCAGATGTCCCCATACACGCACCACCGCCACCACCACAGCCAGAAGGCGAAAGGACACAATCGTAAGTTCCTGTCTTGTCGGGGGAAGGAAAGGGTGTAAGCACCTTGAACGGCAGCTTGGGTTGTAGGATCTCCGGGGATATGAGAAGGAATTGAGTGGACAAATTCATTGTCTGGGGTAACAAGTCGTGATATTAGTGAAAGAACCTAGAAAGTGATTAAAACCCAATTTAAAAATAATAAATACTAAAACTTATATGGCACTATGAGCATGGATTTGACTATAAATGTTCACATTATTATCATTATTTGTAATGTGTACTGTGAATTCATGGCTAGGTGAAGTGCTATGTAAATAGAGGATCTAACATGAGTGGTCATTTAATACTGAATTTATTAAACGAGTTGGTAAAACTGATATTGTGCGAGGCTTTGCAGAGCACAATATCACTTTTACCGACGAGTAATAACTTTATATTTATTGGATGGGTAAATAACACCTACCGTATGTGATAAATATATATCTTTCTTTTTTTTTTAAATGGTGATCTCAGGGTGTCGGGATGTGGTTTATTTTGATTGATTTATTTAATGCTTTATATGACTGGAATATTTCACTCATATATGATGGCCCTGGTATATTACTAAGCTACTAATAATATGATGTCAAAATGAATATTCATGTTCAATATTGGTGTTTTTTTGCTATTTCAGTCCTAGAATATTTCTTGATGGGGACTTGCCTGACCCCTCAAGTGGGAGAGGTTCCCCATCTGTGGACCCCACAAAACCACCTCGGGAGGTACCACAGGTATTTTCATCCTTTTATTATTTCAGAGTGTTTAATCCTTAGCCCATCTGCTTAATTAACATTTAAATTTCATGTTGGGAGTCGGTTGGAAAATGATTTTGAGTGCACCAAATATTTCACTTAAATTCGACGATTAAGAAAGTAGTTTTAATAATTTACAGAAACTGATATGAAGACATTAGTTAAATTGCATGATCACATGCAGAAATAGAATGCTTTGATTTTATTCAGCAGGGAGAAGGTTAATACAGGCATTGGAAGTTTCCACGGATCCTTGGAAATCTGCTGATTTATTTGTGCATTGGTCAATGTATTTCTCCTGGATGTGATCTGGGGTTTGCATTCCCCAGACTTGTTTTCGGCTGTAATCACAACTGTCTGCTACCATTATTAATATTAGTAATAATTGTTTTCTATTATTTCTATTTTCAGCATTTACTGTCACGTGTTCGAGCGCTTTTGAAGGCTTCTCGAGATGAGGCATTGAAACCGAAAGAAGATGGATTAGAAAACTCATGACAGCACCCCGACAGTTCTCGGTTACCTTTCTACTCGCTCCCTCCCACCCCCACCCAACCAGTGTTTACCATGGTGTTGTAATCGACATTCCTATACAATGTATATAACACTGTTTGTAGAGGCAGAAAAACAATACACCAAGAAAAGTGCGAAATTCAAGTAACCACATTGGAAGTATTGGTGTGTTGTTGTGACAAGCTGCTCTGGTTTATTTCATTTACATTTAACAACTCATTAACATAGACCTCCCAAGTATCATGTCTTCGATAATAAAATACGGTATTGTCACGGATAGTGGCTATTATGGATGTTGATGTGCTACTGAAATGCAGCTAATGTTTAATGATGATGGAAGTTCTGAGCGAACAATTATTCATATCAGGGATAGAACTAGATACTCGCCCGGCATTGTATAGTAAAATAATTAATTATTAATTAATAATTAATTAATGTTTTATCATCGCAAATGGGTGAAAGATTCCTGCAGTGACGTTAAACTCCATATTCACTCGCTCGTCTGGCAGCCAGATTCATTTCTCCTAATGTTAAAGGTACACTACATGCTATTAGAAATTTCATATTTATATCACTATTCGGGCAAGTATGTTTTAAAGTTGAGTTCCATTCCTGTCTTATTCCTTATTTTTGTAAGCAAGTGCATTGTTCCTACACGTGTGTGTGTGTGTGTGAGATAGAGAGAGAGGTAGAGTGTGTATGTGAGAGTGTGTGTGAGAGAGAGAGAGGGGGGGGGGTAACAATAGAAATATTTCTTAATGATTTATTTATTATTTACAAAGTACAAGATGTACTATTGTGTGGGTTCTATTTCTATAAATATTCATTTTATAAAGGCATTTGACATTGAATTTCTCTAGTCTATGGTACACTGTACTTGAATTAATTCCATTTTGTCTTTCCCATAGAGACTGAATAAGATGGAGAAATGAATGTCATGCATATTTGTCAGAACAATACTCCATGTCGCGGCCAGTAAGTCACATCTGGTTGTCGATGTGTTTAGTCATAAACCAACCAGTGTCATGGTAGGAAGGTACTTGTATACATTTACAATTTGTGATCTCTCCAGCATGTATCTATGTGTGGACAGAAAACTATATTCACATTGAATATTGTGAAGAAATAAAAATGATTGTTATTACTTTTGTGTTTGTCCATTTTCCATCCCAGAGAATGCAGATGGGCAACTGAATGAATAGTGCTTTACATTGCCGCGGGACTATTTCACCCATACACGATGACAGATGGGCAACTACCATATACAGTAGACCTCGCATATACCGGCCTCGGATAAACCGGTCCCAATGAGTCTGTTATATGCGAAGTCTACTGTATCTTGACCTACTACTGATTGCTTGTTGTCACCTATGGGCGAGATATTCCGAGAGATAAACCCATCCTAGAAACCCAGCGTCAAGTGTTCATAATGACTGGGGCGCGACGTGCTGGGGGCAAAATGTTTGCCACCCACATAATATATGGAACAATTATATTGAAACTTTTTTTTCTACCATGTCTTTACGATGGAGAAAAAAACTACCATGTCTTTACGATGGAGAACAAAACACAAAGACGTATTTCAACAAGTTGCTCCTCGTGAGCTGTTTATATAAGTCATATAGCACCAATAATTCCTAGTCGTAGTAATACTGTCCGACATTGCCACTGATAATCATGACAAGACATTATTTTGTTTACTCTGCGTATCTAAGTCGCGAGAACACCACATGTGCCGTGCCCGATACCAAAGCGTTGTTGGCAAACTCCAGAATAATCTGCATGAGCGGGTACACATTGTGTCCGGAATCTCTGTTCAGCCTTGGACGCTTCTCTGGAGGACTGTAATCATGATCAGTATTGATAGTCTCGTTCAAGTAGACCTCGTTCAGCCCTAACCACTTGCCCAGAAGACACTCCATGGCTACAGGAAACAGCGAGTTCACTATCGTCTCTGCCGGTGGAAGGTTGTCTATGCAGTCGATGTGATCCTTTTTGAACGTCTCGACATGCTTGCTAATCCTCTGTTCAAAACTGCGAAATTGCGTTCCCAGCCATTTTGATATGACGCACAACGCAATGTTTTTGCGTGGAGGTATGTTGAACTCCGACTTTCGAAGATCCTGATTTAATTTAAAGTCTTTCAAATGTGACATGTAAGAATCTAAAATTTCGAAAGGGAAGCAGTTCGAGGGTGAAGAACGATAATACTGTATCTCCATTTTGAGAAGTTCGAGAACTTGGACGACTAATAAAACTTCAGGTTCTAATGGATGACTTCTGCATAAATCGTTAGCACAATCCAGGAACTTTTCAACAGTGATAACTGCAATATGTTCCTGTTCTTCAGTCTGGTGTGTTGTATTTACAATGTTTGCCTGAGCACAGCTAATGTCCTGTTTAATATCTTTATAGGAATGTGTGTCGTCTGTGATAGGCGTTCCTTCTTCTGGGGTCAAGGTCATTGTCTCAGGCACACAGTCTTCTTGAAAATTCTTTAACCACACATCCTGGAACAAAATAGGATGTTAGCTTTCCAATTACAATGTATTAATGAACGCATTCAGGCCTCAAAGTTACACATTTTAACAAAGAGCAATAAAAACACAAAAACACAGGAAATAAGTGAAATATTGGTCGCCAAATGCAAAATTAAGTCACCATGGCGACCGAATTACTTGCAAAATTGAGCAAATATTTCATTGATCTGATAATAATTGACAAATTTTAGCAATGTTTTATGCAACGTAATACAACTTTCTTGAATTACATTATTATATATTGGAAAAATACTATAGTTATTGTGCTAAATGATTCATTTTTAAACATTTGTTAATTTTTGTTAAACATTTGTTTAAAAGAATTTTTGAATATATCTGATGTAAATTATAATAATATTAAAGGATTTCTTCGGTGCCAGAACAAGTTGCTTCTAATCAATTATATATGTTGAAAATAGATATATAAAACGA
>JAVCKZ010065856.1:0-14570 GCA_034780755.1 Lepetodrilus elevatus
TAATCAGATTGCCGCGAAAGTTCAACCAATCACATTACAGAAAAGTGTGTCAAGCTATATTATCCGTATGTGTAATAACAATATATTACGAACCGGGATATGCTTGCCCGTATGGGTAAGAATGAACTTTATTACATAAATGACTCCCCCCACTCCACTCAATGAGATAAACATGGTATTCGAGAAAGAACCTTGAATATCCTCTCTGTATGTGGAATCAGTAGGCCTACCACCGTGAAACCAACGAGTCATTTCCGGATATTCGTTATACATAGGCCCTATCATTGATATCGCTTGTGTTAGTTAGATAGTGGCCTATCAACGATAGGCCTATATTAGAAACGGCATTGTAAATATGACTAATAAAAGCATACTTCTATATAGATCTTGTTTATCGATTTCTCAAGGTTGCGTTTTATGGTTAAGCCTATACATTCGATATAGCAGAGCTTCAGTTTGTACTCATAATATAATGCTACTATTGATTGAAGGACATTTTATTGTGGTCTAAACAAAGGGATTGTATTGTTACCGACGAAACTATCACTATATCAGTCCCTCAAACAGTATAGGCCTAATCATTGATCCTTTTAACATACCTTATGTGTGTCGTTTGTCCTTGTGTTCATGTGACCTAGACATTTCAAGCGATTTCGCAACGATTCGAGGTGGAAACCGTGTATATGTTTAATATTAACCCCACAAATAAGGCAGTACTGGAGAAACCAGGGATGATAGTGTAGACGGAGCAGACCAGATTTTACTTTGTAACCAATATTACCGCTTTAGGTAGCCTATACTCTACCATATTAGTGGAACTAGTAGTCGAACGTACACATACAATTGGGCCTCGAAAATGTGGATTTGCAAGCCAGTTATTGGTTGAAATGTTGGAAACACATCATTTGTCTGGTATTCTAAAAGCATTCCAGGTTTATAATTGGCATAAGAAATAATTATAACTTGATCCATTCATCTGAGCCATCTATCTGTGAAATTCAGAGTTGTCCAATATCAGCGAGACAGGGGTGACCAACTTCCTGTGAGTGTTTAGAAAACATACGCCAGAAGAATCGTTTTATTTGTGGGTTACCAGACTCTGCAGATGATAAACTGTTACTTCATGTGTGGTCAGGTATTGTGCTTTCCTTCCTAAAGATTACATCAATGCAAATGCTACCATTGTGGACTATGGAAAAGTATTTGGTTGTGTAATACCTTTAAGCGGCAAAAAAAGGAACACATCTTGTCTTTGATGCATCAACTCAACTCTGAAGGAATTGCGATAAAACGTTACAGTTGCATATTATATTTTTAAGTCGTACCACTGGGTTATGTGTCATTGCATTGACACTATAATGAAGCAAATAACAATACGATTGTATTCAGGTTGTCTATCAGTAGGGGCCTGCTCCTTTCTAGTTGTACTGTCTATACTTTCTGTCCGGCGCATGCGCAGTTACCATGGATCAACACCGCAGAGTGTAACTGCGCATGCGTCGGACAGAAAGAACAGACAGTACAGCTAGAAAGGAGCAGACCCCATATTACACTGATGCACAGCTGTCCCCCAGAACCCACACAGGTGTCCCAAAGGAAATTGTCCGGAACATTAATATGTTATAGCTTGGATCACATCATCCTCCAAACATAGGTCAATATGACTACACTAAACCTCCGTCTAATATTTATGTGTAGTAGTAATGACATGTGTTTCGAGGATGGGATCACATATATTAACACGCTTGTACTTTAACGTACATTAATGCGATTTCTCTTACTGAGTGAATTATACATCAATCCAATTGGGACACATCAGTTTGGTTTAGCCATTCAAATAATGAATTCAATCACGGATTATTGATGTAAGAAATCTAAGACATCGACACGTGTTGAATTGGCCAGGGAAAAGGTTGGAATGGCTGTACACGTCCAGTGGTCACGTGAGCGAGGTCCAGACGTGACGTCACCGGCGTTACAAACGACTGACCGGCGAGCGAGCTCAAGGTATCAGAAATCAGCGGTGCCTGCGCTATGGTAGCGACGTTTCAATTAATTCTCTTCAGAAAGACTGATACGGACGCCTCGAGTGGTGCTTCTTCCTTATATATATTATAGAAGATAGGAATCCTATCAAAAATGTCATCCTAATCCTATATGACGCAACATGTACGTACAGAGAAAATACAGAGGAAATGTCCATGTTCTTAAAGTACATTATTTATAGCCTACGTATGCCATTTAATAACACGTAAGCCCACAAGTGTAGAATCACATTAGAAATTACCGCCATTACATAACTTCGTGCAATACGTTCGATTACAATAATTACGTAGATTTTAAATATTTGACGGACGAAATAAATTCACCAATTAATCAGATGTGCGTAACTAACCCAAGTGTATTTTGAAATATAATAATAATAAAGTTTTAACTTTTCAAAAGTGCCTTTGAGCCGTGACGTAAGTGTCATGTTTAGTTGAAATCAGCATTGAACGGGTGTCTTAAAGGCATAATATCACAATTGATAGACCTGTATAATGGACAAAAGAACTTAGATCTGAGACTAATTACGATTGATTTATCCAAAAAAGGTTTCTTATTTACTGATGTACTTAGTCCCAGTACGCGAACATTAGAGTTATGTCCCCTTTGCATGATATAGAATGAAGCAAAAACATACGGACCATTATTCAGGTTGTCTATCGAGGGGTTGCAGTAGAGATTCATCAACCACACAGCGGTGGAAAGCTTTTTGGAAGTACAAACATGATTTTATGTATATGAAGTGAATGTGCTTTGCAGTTATAGCTAAGAACTAGTCCAAAACAACCATAAATATCTGTGATATTATGCCTTAATTCAATCAGCCATGTAGAGGTAGAAACGTAAACAGCTAAAAGTACACAATTTCTGGATTGCTCGTAGTTGGAGTGGTGCAGAAAAGGTTCAAACATATCAATACGAGTTATAAAAGTAGCACAAATCCGAAGCCTTTATCAAAGTAGTCATGAATGCAGTATCCATGCGCAAAGGAAGATAAACACGCATATATCATAATGAAAGTAATTATCTTCATACAATTTCCTGGTTCTACCCCTACAGGGCTGTGGCCAGTTGGTATCTAGGGTCATCTAGGTCCAAGCCTTACTACGACCACCTCACTGTGTCCTGGCTGACCCTAGCCGCAGGAAACCTGACCGAGGTGGACACAAACAGTTTCGGGATCATGATCTTGTCTGATCCAAACTGACGTATCACGTAAACAGCTAGCAAAACGAGGCAGTTATTCATCATGAGAAACAACACATATTAATAGTAATTGTAATTGAGCAGCCCTACGTAGACGGATTGTCCAAATCTACAGGCAGAATATTGATTCGACGGCCTAATAAACATGGAATTGATACGAGGATGGATGTCACAGTGACTCGACGGTAATAGAAGAAAACGTTTATTGTCCTAATTTCGATCGGTAATATATTTTACTTCCTTCTGAAGAGATTGTGAGTTCTTGAGTTGACAATTCAATCATGACAACGTTACACACGCCTCTGAAGTTTATAAGTTCGTGGGTCAAAATCAGTCACTATCAGTCTTCAAAGACAAAAAGTTGTTTAAGTTTCGATCGGGAATATATTTTACTTCTGTGAAAAGGTTGTTAGTTAGTTGGTGAGTTGGCGATTCAATCGTTAGACATCTCTGAAGTTCCTTCAGAAGATGTTATCAGTTATAGGGTCAAAATCAGTCAAAATCAAAAATCAGTCATAATCAGTCACAATTAGTCCTCAAATATTCGATGGTAAACAGAATAAACCGTTTATATAAAGTGTTGTAATTTCGAATATGTTTCAATCCCATTTGAAGAGGTTGTGAGTTCGTGAGTTGGCGATTCGAACATGAGGCAGTATAGCCCACGCGACTCTGATTGTACATACATTTGGACCAAATGTTATATTTCCCGTTGCGATCGTAATGAAGAGCTAGGTGGTGTTCCATTGAAAGTCTTGGACGCACTATTGGACAAGGGGCTGCTCCTTTCTATCTGTTCTGTCTGTACTTTCTGTCCGACCCATGCGCAGTTACCAAGGATCAACACCACACAGTGTAACTGCGCATGGGTCAGACAGATAGTACAGACAGAAAGCTATAGCCTAGAAATGAGCAGCTTCTGTCCAGAATGTGCGTCCAAGACTGTCACTGGAACACCAGACTAGACGTTGTATTAACTTATAACCATGTTCACAGTATGCGTAATTAAGTACGTAGCTATCGCTATCTCACGTGATCACGATCTACGTCGTGATTGGTTGAAATATAACCATGTTCACAGTATGCGTAATTACGTACGTAGACTGGCTCATGGTGGGAACTATGCGCATTGTACATACTTGACTCTGACTTTGAGGGCAATGATGGATATCATAACGTATACATCTTTAGTTGACCTTTGGCCTTAAATATTCCTTTGTTTATTTTGTTGGCACCAACGCAACGTTGTCGTTGCTATATAAAAACATACGTTTCTAAATAGAGTTGTGTCACCAAATATCAAGATTATATTAATTTTCTTTAAAAAGCAAAAGGACCCATATTTTTTTCAAATTTAATTAATGTATTTATTTCTATGAGATTTTATTTGAAGAGATATAATCATAGTTTATGTGATTTGTAATACTAGTACTGACAGCTCTTGGCGGATATGTCTTCTACATACGAGAAATCTGAGAATGTGCATATCTCCTCTTTTAGATATCAATTCCTCTTAATATCTTACAACATTCATATTTGGAGTTGTTATTCTTGACGAAAACTCGTCGATTTTTCGTAAACTGTCTACTGTATCTATCTCTACTGATCATTAGCCGCTGCCACTTCATTTGGATTTACGACGGTCTCGGAGATTATATAAACCTTGTGAGCTTCTTACGTAGAACAGATTGAAGTGCTTTTCTCGTTTTAATAGCAAATGTCTGCAACATACGATACAATACTGCCAGTAATTCGAGACATTGATGGCTATTTGTGTAGGAAATCTGGCATATGAATGTCTAGTTTATCAAACAATGCCAATGTAAATATGTTCGTCTTGGCTTTTCGTCTCTTGCTGAATCGGCACATTACAGCATAGCTGTCCATTCTTATTAAGCCTGTAACGTGATGCTGTTTAATGACTAGAAATGTCTATTCTTTGTCAGGACATTCCACATAAAGCTACTCAATAGTATCGTATTTTGGATTCGGTATCTTAATTAAAAGTCATTAAATGAAAACTGAAACTGAATGCGTTGTTTGCGAGCTTTCTGTTCTGCATAGTCCTTATTTTATTTTAGACGCTTTGAAGTAATTAAATGAACATTATTGTCTATGATGCTGACATGATCATGAATAACATTGTGAAGAAAGGAAGAATGTCTATAAATGTATTGATTTCTTATTTATGTATGTATGTGGCGTTATCGCAATATGCCTGTTGGTTAATATACTGGACGAAACATAAGGGGAACGTATTGTTTGTATACAGTAAAAAGGATTTCTTTGTGATATATTAAAATCATCATGCAAATTATAAAATTAAACAACAAATGAATACAAGATTTTGTATCTCGTGTATATCTGATGTTGTACACGGGGGCTTGTCTTGCCACAACGGCTGCACGGCTTCTTGGAACACTGCGGGTCATAGTTCTCATAGTTCTCTATGCATTCATAGTTCTCAATACATGTCGGGGATTATATTGAGCCCTTCCTCTTTTAGTGATTCAAAATGTTCATCTAAGTTGTTGGGCTGTATAGGAAGGTAAAATTCTAGCAATTACACTTTGGGGCTCGTTGAAGTATACAGCAACTTTCTATCTTGCTGTTTCTATTGAAATCGTACCAATAGCCTGTCATACTGTACCTAGAGTCGGGTATTGTCTCACCATTGTTTCTCAGGTTAACACCATCTTCAATAACAACCACACTTTGACGCTTGGTAAATGTATTCGTTGTATCATGTTTTACACACGCAAATAAAAATTACTGTTAATATTTTAGTAGTAATTATATTCGATATGTTACAAAACTATCTCATCAACAACGTTACATAATATCACTAGTACACTAGTACTACCCATGCATTCCTTTAAATATGCCCATCAGTATAATTAATGAAGGCTTCAGACAAACATAGCATACCGATCATGAATACTACATTCCTAAAGACTATCAATGTGATACTAAAATACTCCAACTGCAGATTCCGGTGGGGCACTGTAGTCGCCTAATACTTGCAAATCTTACAAATCGCGTGTCACTTTGGTAATTAGCCCAGGCATGTGGCCTGTCATCCAAAACCAGAGTTCAGCCAAATCCATTTCGATCCCAGTCAACATAACTTAACCGAGAAAATATTGCATGATAGTTTACGAATTCCATTTGCCTTGTTCCTTCCTGTCATAGAAGGTCTGCGTATGTCAAGAACACTAATGAAAAAAAAGTAACATCACTTTGACAGTATCGAACAAAAACGTGGCATATAGTAAGAATACGGAAAGGTACAAATAGATCTACGTGTATTTTCAATTTACTGTGTTATTCTGGGTAGAGAAAGTAGACAATAATACGTATAACACAGAAACTTGGGGCCTTCATTGACATATTTGTGATTGCCTGTGTGCATGAGATCAGAAGAACCTGGCCAATGGTGCATACCGGTGGAGACAAAATACCAGTGACACCAATTGGCTGTTGAGATCGAATTGATCATGTAGGCCTTCTGAAGAATTAACGTTCTTCTGATCGTACTTACTTTCATTTCTAGGACATTATTTTAATCATTTGTTCCCGGCCTACCCTTCTCTTCTCGCGAACAGTTCCACATCAATCGTGTCCAATGTGTTCATGTTACGACAAGATGTGTGCAAGCGATAGAAATGGGCCATATAACATTTTAAGTACGCACTAAATGTTGTTCAAAATCATTCAACAACCTCTTCATCTTGTTCAAGCTTTCGCCAGTCCTCTCTCTATTCAATTTGAGTTGGAAGAAGGTCCTGATCGATGGCGTAATGACCGATCTTGATGCTTTCCTTCATGTGAGAGGTAGCACTTTCAATAGCTTGATCAATTCTCACGATAAATGTAATGAGTACGTGAAATAAACGATTTATGTGAAATAGTTTGTTCTTTCAAAAATGCCTGTGTTCATTGAATTTCTGGCGAACTTAAGAAATGCATTGCAATATTCTCAGGTTGTGATTGATTACCGTGATTTTATTTGTATACGTGTTAATTACAATTTCTTTCTTTCTTCAAAGTTCATTCTTAGCACTGGGATAATGTTTCACATATCGCAAATCTTCTATTACGGTACATGAAGAACCAGACAAGTTTGCCGGGATGGCGCCATTTTGTAATTTCATGGATTATTGCCAGATCGTTACCTTGAAATGTAACCTACATTTGGTGTCCTTACAAAAATAAATTGAAGGAATTAAGGGAGGTTAATATCACTTCAATGCCAAAATATGTTGGGTTTTTTTCTCCCAGAAGGTTTTCATATGGCACTGTAGTCGCCTAATACATGTCTATGTGTATTGTTTGCTAGCAGAGACTATGTATTAGGCTAGCACATTGTTAAAACATGGCAAGAGTGTGCATATAGAACTGTATATCGAGAGAGATCCGCTAGTATATGCGGGCAATCTAGTCATGCAGTACTCTGTAGGATAGTAATCTACCGACAGGAAATAAAAATGGCTGCATCCTATTTGCATTACAAGAGCTCATAACGTGTACGTTGAAATCGATCTAGGTAGAGTCGCCTGCGGCAAAAGTCGATTTCCGTATAAACAGTGTTTCATAACATTTTATCTATAGTGTTCTTGTAGTGCTTTTTCATTTCATATATGTACAGGAAAACTTAGCAAACATTGAACAATGCTTTCAACAATTATGTGATTGTGCAGAGTGACACGATACTTCGACTGCCGTGTCATAAACAAACATGTTGATCTACTAGCAGCTGACTATTTAGCGATTCTCAATTCTTTCATAGTCTTGTTATCTGAACACATGTTATACTTAATTTGTCTATTTGGTTCCCGGATATGACAGACCGGAAACGGAACCGATTATCCGGCTATCTGAGTCATTTTATATAGAAAAATATTCGTTCACAGTAAAAACCGTCCGGATAGCGATGGAACGGTTATCTGACGTCCGGTATACGGGGGTAGACAGTACCGAGATTTAGTGACGCTCCTATCATATATCGATATCGAGATTCAGTGGCACTACTATCATAGATCATTATCGAGATTCTGTAATATTCCTATCATGTATCGATATCGAGATTGGGGTCACTCTTATCATTGTCATTATACTGATATCGAGATTTAGTGACACTCATACCTCGTCTCATATACCCACCGCTCGAGATCGAGCGTCAGTGCTGCGAATTTATTTGTTCTAATTGAGTGACACTCCTATCATATACAGATTTCACAAATGAGTGACACTCCTATCATATACAGATTTCACAAATGAGTGATCAAAGATATCGGGTACCAAGTTTGAATAATTGCATAATTGAGATTGAAAGAAGGTCACTGGCATTGTAATCTGAACATAGACCACTACATGTAAATTGGGTAGCGATACGAGCTAACTAAATTATGCATTAACTATTATATATAAATGACACCAAGATGTATTGATGGCATATGGGTTGTAAAATGAATATAATGTGAAATTACTTTTGTCTATTTATACAGGCTTTAACATTTAATGCTTGGTTATTGTATATCAGTACCATTAAGAATAGCTGCGTTAAGTAGTAGTCAGATGTTGATAGTTCAATTTACAATAATTGATATGCGAGTAAGTATCTTAAAGAAATGTAAGTTAAATATGTATTATCAATATTTCAAAAGGGCCAATCGATTGCATTAAAGTTCACCGAATTTAATTTCGTTAGATTCAAGGTTACCCATTTCTAAATTGCATTGCAATGCACACATATAACATTCACCTAGATTCACGTGGCATAGGAAATCAATATTGAAATGTGAAATACTATATCATCCTTGACATTAAGCATTAACGGGAAAGGTATTAATCGATGAGGTAACTTAAAGTAATATTCTATAAAATTAAAACGAATAAAGATAAATTAAAAGATAAAATACACCGCAACCCAAACACCCACCCCAAACACCATTAATCTAACAACCTTGAAAGATAGTGTTAAAATGACAGCTGATAATATATATTACATGTAATACAACTTGACACCCGATGGTTTATGGAATTTTACCGGTGAGATCAATTCATCACGAACTCGAAATTATGAATACAATATGTTTGGTAATGTGAGTCAATCAGTTTGCAGAGAATTGGGTCCAGGTCGGGGGAATAGACCGCAAGTGTGGATCCGGTTCCTAGTATCGGTCTAATGAATAGACCCCTCTAATTTTACCTAGGTGGTGTTCCATTTACAGTCTTGGACGCATATTCTGGACAAGGGGCTGCTCCTTTCTAGCTGTTCTGTCTGTACCTTCTGTCCGACGCATGCGCA
Organism: Lepetodrilus elevatus; assembly: GCA_034780755.1. Taxonomy (NCBI): domain Eukaryota; kingdom Metazoa; phylum Mollusca; class Gastropoda; order Lepetellida; family Lepetodrilidae; genus Lepetodrilus; species Lepetodrilus elevatus. Next base: position 9,563 of record JAVCKZ010065856.1, read on the forward strand.
GTTACACTGTGCGGTGTTGCTCCTTTGTAACTGGGCATGCGTCGGACAGAAAGTACAGACAGAACATCTAGAAAGGAGCAGCCCCTATGGTTACTGTGAAGCTCACCTTTTGTTTGGACAGGTGTTCCGGAGAACGGAGCTCATCTGTGGAACAGAAAACCATTAATTGTGTTCAGTAACCAGAACAGAATTAGCTGTGTACCACGCTCCCTATTACAGGGATAGAACAAAGCTACTAGCCCCCAAAAATTACTTATATAACAAATTGGTTACAAAACCTTAAATTTCTACTAGTCCTTGGGATTATTTTAACATTGGGAAAAGGTTTTCAGGCATATAAGTCTATACATGTGAGTTTACAGTCACTCCAAAATTGATTAACATAAATATGTAAATCACGGGGCTGAAACAGGCCTTAGCAGTGTACATCACGTACATACTGTTACTTCTATGAATTGATTTTACACGACACAATGTATCACTTCGCGACTTAAGCATCATTCTGCGACCTGACCTACTTTCAACGTGGTTGACAACATACCTGTCGGGATGGAGTTATCTCCCCTGTCCAGCTGGTTTTCCTCTGCGGTTACTGCTTTTACCAACAGACTGAAACATGAAACCATACATCTCAGACGAGTCAATTAACCTCGTAAATATGTGTCAATTAATATTTCAACTACAATGGTACAAGAAAATGCGACTTATTTTTACCAGCTTGGGATTAACAAGATGCATATCTAGTATCTCAACAGTTCTCAAAAATGAATCTCTAGAACTAATCTTAATTAACTAATCTACAGAATTCATTCTCAGAAGGAAACTACATGAAAGATGTCCGACCTGATCATGTGCGACTTCTCTTTCTGACAACGCGTCTGCAGCTGAGAAAACATAGACCTCTGCTCATGTTCGAATGTGCTGTCAAAATAAAATAAAACATTCCAAGTCACTCGCAGAATCAACATGAACATGTTACAAGCAATATTCAAAAACTATCAACATGACTTGAGTTGCAACAACCCTCTGTAAAAGATGAACACACTACAACAAGTAATTTGTAAAACTATCAACGTGACAATAGTAGCAACTACCCCTAACAAATGTCATATGGCTTGCATGAGCTGTATTTAACCTTCTATCTACTGAAGACAGCCAGAGTTGCCAACAGGTAGGTGGGTAGCAAGCAAAGTAAACATGTCCAGGGTGAAGTTGATGGTACTGGGGAACAGGGTTAATGTAGGTCTGGGTCCAGTGATCAGGGTTACGGGTTCAGGGAACATGCTTTCAGTTGGGAACAGGGCCATTGGTTCATTGAACAGGTAAGGGCTATGGGTTGGGGAACAGGGTTACAGGTCTGGGGACAGTTGCCTAGGTAACAAGATCACGGCATTAGGGAACAGAGTCTAGAATCTAGAGATTGACGTCCAAGGTTCGTACCGGATGCGTTCCTCCATGTTGGCCCGCTCCTGCTGCAGATAGTTGTTGACCTGCTCACCGACCCGACTGATCCCAGCGTCGATAGCTTCGTACGCAGCCGTGTCTGAAATACAACAACACGAAGATGTAATGGCAGTACTCACCGGGGATAGCGACAGTACTCACCGGGGATAGTGACTACTCACCGGGGATAGTGACAGTACTGACCTGTGGGATAGTGACAGTACTGACCTGTGGGATAGTGACAGTACTCACCTGTGGGATAGTGACAGTACTGACCTGCGGGATAGTGACAGTACTGACCTTGGGATAGTGACAGTACTGACCTGTGGGATAGTGACAGTACTGGTGGGATAGTGACATTACTGACCTGTGGGATAGTGACAGTACTCACCTGTGGGATAGTGACAGTACTCACCGGGGATAGTGACAGTACTCACCAGGGATAGTGACAGTACTCACCAGGGATAGTGACAGTACTCACCGGGGATAGTGACAGTACTCACCGGGGATAGTGACAGTACTCACCGGGGATAGTGACAGGATCCAGACCGCCGTCGTCCTGCAGGACGATATTGAAGGCGGGAGAGAAGTTGGCGGAGTGTCCGAGTCTGGTCAGCGTGGTGGGGTCGCTCTCCAGCCGCGTGTTGACCAGCACCGTGGTGGCAGCCAGGGTGGCGCGCACTGCATGGGTCCGCCAGCTGCAGTTGACACACTGGTACTGGACCCAGCCCTGCTCAGTGTGGCGGTGCACCAAATACGACTGCTCCTGGAGGGAGAGGCAATCAGACAGTTGGGGCGATGCAATCAGACTGTGTCGGTACAGAAGATGTTACAATGTGGATGGTATGGACGATTGACAGGGCAATGATTTACATCAAGGGATTTTAGAGCAACTTTCAAGATTTGTCAACATAGCACAGCTTGTAAGTTTAGCCTTTAGGATTGACTTTGTAATTTGATGGATATTATAGTGTATAATGTTGTATTATGTATTGAAATTGAGTTGTACTGCTAGTTTAAGAATAAGGATTGACACTGTACTATATGTAACTTGTAAGACTGCTTAAAGTTACAGTGTGAGCGTGCTGTAATGTTGATGATGTGTAATCATGGTTATGTAAGAATGGTATGCAATACTAGTATGGCGATTGATACTTACGATGACAATACCGAGATCGTCCAGTGTGATCTCTGCTAACTTCGGGCCCAAGAAAGGGAGTGTGCCATCCCCACTGCTATCTGTAACAGACAGGGCACCACATTCTAGATTGAACTGAATTAATCTGTTGCGTTGCAGTGGGAAGTTTTTAATTTTTCAGCCATAGGCGACGACACCTAGAAATAGGCCGGTGTTCATCTACTGCTAAATAGACAGATGATTTTGTTCTACTACAAATAGTCAGATGATTATTCGTAGAAATATATTTCAGTGCTTTTGTTTTTAGTAATCAGGCAAATATCTGCATCACTTTATCAAATTGAAAACAGTTGTATCATGGGGAGGGGGGGGGGCGCAGATTATTTAGTGATTATGTGGAGATTATGCTGATATTACAGACAGCGCCACCTACTGTGGATGTGTCGGACTTCCTTGGCGTGGATCTTCACATTCAAACAGCCACATGCGTAGACTGCCATTCTGCCTGAAAACAACAAGTAATTTTTGTCTCGAGTCAGAAAAAGAATAATAAAATGAAATCAGTTTCAAACTTTCACTTTGTTTCCACAGTTCTAACTTCTAGATAGTCATACTTAGGTTTTCTGTGGACGCATGTTGATATACTTATCAAAAAAATGTATTAATAAAGTGCGTCCAAACTAGCAATGTTTTCGTATGGGACTCGTATTGGAGAAACCCTGCATACATATGTAATCCAGGTATTTAATAACTGGGTCAACAACAGCAAACACAATCAGACCAATAAACTTAAATGCAGGGTTCGCAATTAACACTTGCCTGGTCAATTTCTCCCAATGCGAAAGGTATCCTAAGGGCGAGTGTTAATTCACGACATTTGTTAGTCACTATTCGGCCGAGTACGTTTTAATTAAAGTTAGTTAATGTCCATGTAAATGTCTGCTGCATGATCGATGTTGATCGTGTGATTCAAACCAGAGCTTCTGGATTGCGAGTCCAACGCTTTAGCATCCAAGTCAAAGGGCTAACCCCTAGCAGTGACCAGTATTGGATCTAGAAGTGCTCATCCTATACCTTCTCAGAGGTTTCACAGGGTTTCTCTGAATGCGCAATCCTGCGTCCCATACGCAAATTGCAAGTTTGGACGCACTTTATTAATAAAAATTGTTGATAAGTATATCAACATGTGTCCCCAGGACTCTCAAAAATTGAAACCTAAGTGGAGCTGTGTTTCAATTAGGTGCCGGAAACTGGCAAAATTGTCCGTCTATTTCGGAGTATTTCCCTAATGTTGCCGTCTACTTTCAAATTCAATCTTGCTGATACTACTTTGTAGATAAAAGTATGATTTATGCAGGTCTTTTGCCTCTTACTTTTGCTACTCTACCACCTACTTCCGATTCTACTGAAACCACTGTCTTCTACATGACTATTTCATGAAGATAATAATTATTCAAATGTTTACAACATTTAATTTTGATTAGCAACTGTCAACACAAGTTGTGACTTAAATATCAGAAAGTAGGAATCCATGAATTAGAAGAAATGTTTCAAGGTTTACTTGCTAACAAAGACAAGCTATCACAAACATAACTGGTCACTCATTGGTCATTTATGTTGGTCACCGATGTTGGTCAGTGGTCACTATATTTCGGCCGGGTCTCAGCTGTTCTAATAAGTCTTTTGTCTGCCGGTGCAATCAAATCTGATGGATCGAAATATATGAACACAACTGACAGTGACAAGTGACACGAGTATGGACATATTACTTATTAGGCTTATTTCGACATGAAAAATTGCACAAATGATAAAAATAGCGAGCGTTTATCCCAAATCAGCTGTATTCACAGCTGACCTCATTCGTCGGAAATTTCCCCCTGCCGAAAACTTGAGTGACCCGAGGCCGATACCGCGAAAGTAAGGCCTGTCACAGAACGAGCATGCTTCATGGTGCATCTAAGGATCATTAATATCTGCTGTGCATGTCCGCACGAAGCATAAAGCAGAAATATCTTACCTAAAACTGCTTGTAAATTATCTCCGAGGCGAAAAGTTTGATGACATAAGTCATGTGACCTTCCAGTGAGAATACTACTCGACAAACGACTATTCCAAATCTATATGTGCTACTCAATGCATTTTGAAGAGCACAAACACAGCGATTATCGGATTTGCTTATTTAAAGGCATAATATCACAGCTATTTATGGTCGTTTGGGACTAGTTCTTAACTACAACTGCAAAATACATTCACTTGACATACATAAAATCATCTGTGTACTTCCAAAAACCTTTCCACCGCTGTTTGGTAGACAAATATCCAATGGAACCCCCTGTAGTCTACTGATACTCTGATAGACAACCTGAATATGGTCGTGTTGTTATTTTCTTAATTATGTATATGCAAAGGGACATAACTCAGTGGTAC
>JAVCKZ010065867.1:0-14568 GCA_034780755.1 Lepetodrilus elevatus
AAAAAATATAAAATCGACTTATTTTTACTCAGCGTAGCAATTTTGACATCAGCGTAACAGCGTAGCAAAACTCAACCAAGCGGAGCAAATTACGCTCAAAACGTAGCAGTTGGCAGCTCTGCACAGGTATAAATTCACAAGGGGCCTGCCACGAGAGGGTAAACAATAATATTGAATGGGTAACAATAATAATAATAAAGTAAGTTTCAGCCTAGACTAATAGTAATAGATACAATATGTGGCTGGCTGATGTCATGATATATGCTTTGCACAGACAGACATGTAGATAACAGAGCAGAAACAGCTATTTGCCTATTAATATTTATATTATGGTAGATTTTATTTTTGTTATGTTCTATGCCGCATTTAGGCTAGCAATGCTACTACTAGTAATAAAAAAAACATGGCCCACACAATATTCTCTTACCAAATAGTTCACTGCCTTCCGATACGTTTGGCTTCTTAAGAAATCGTCTGAAAAAAATCCATCATATATCATTGTAGATTCACTTGTATGTATGTTTTCAGAAATAAATAAATATTACTTTCATGCAAAAAAAATGGAGGGGAATAAAAAAGCATGTCTGCTGATTCATCATCATAATTGATATTTGTTTGGTTGGTTGGAGCAACATTTGTCAGATAAAATGATTGCAACTATATTGTACTGTTATATTATCTAAACAACATGTATGCAGTTTATGTGCTAATTGGTCAATGCTTGGTAGATAAGCCAAGCTGTATTGATGAGCTCTGGGCACAGCGAAACATGTTAAACTCAGAATATTTCTCTCTTCTTTTTTTTGTGTGTGGTTGTAAACCTGAATTGTAATGTCGTAGCATCTGTTGGGCGAGTGTTCGCAGAATAAGACAAGTCAGAATGAATAACAATAAGAAGCTTTTTATTAGCATGATATCACTGGATTGGCCATGTTGACATCTATAGGTGTTCAGTGGTTATATACTCATTCATAATCTCTGGTCATATACTCATTCATAATCTCTGGTCATATACTCATTCATAATCTGTGGTCAGTAATGTCAGTGACATGTGTGTCAGGACGGAAATTATTAATATACGGTAAGAAGAAAATTCCCCAGCAATAACCTAGAATGTCATTCAAACGACACCACTGACAGATGCTGATGCATGTTTGTTAGTGCGCAGTAGACAAACACCACTTTTTCCAAGAGTGGGCACTCGTGGTCTCTTTCGTATTGAGATGGTCAATATGACAGGTAGCTCAGAGTATGGACAATTTTTGTCTTGCTCTGCCAATCCCTCTTTCGACTCGTTTGCAATATTTTGTGTTGCTTTTACTTCAGTGGAAGTTCACAGACTTTTTCCTCTGGTAAAAGCTGGCTATTGCACTTCTGCTCCTGTTAGAGCCACTAAATCCTGAATTTCAAATCCTCGATCAGCCAGAACTAAATCCCCATGTATCAGTCAGGTGCTCGTCAAACACACTTCTTCCCCAGCCTTTCCATGTAAAACTGACAGTAACTTGTGGTGTTATGCCAATCAAGTACTTGTCTGTGTTATGGTGCTTGTAATTCGACCATCTTCTGCACCATCCCCAAGAAATGTACTCAGGTCTAGGAGACTCATTGCAGCTTCCCTTTTCTTTACATTTTCTTTTCGGTGATGTAGACGACTGTATCGGTCTGTGCTGACCCTGGAGTCAGATGGCACGTTCCTGTTGTAGCCCATATCTACTGATGGAACCCAGTCTGGTTTGCTATCGTCATACAAACTGGATGGTTTTCCTACAATATAAAAAACAAACAATCAAAGAATATTATATATATTGTTTATTTAGACTTTGATAGCAGGGCAGAAATATATTGCATGAATTGTCTGAGGAAAACAGGGCAGAAATATATTTCTGAATTTTGGTAAATGTATATAAATGTTTTAAAAACATTTGTTAATACAAATTGGATGACTGTCATACAATAAAAAACAAACAGAATATACAGTAGACCTCGCATATAATTTACTAATTGGGACTTGCTATTTTTTCCCATTATATGCGAAGTCTGTTATACGCATATACCGTGATTAGCGTTAGATGGTACCGGGACTTTATTATAAATATGTTTTAGGGCAGGGCAGAAATATATTGCATGCTATGTCTGAAAACAGGGCAGAAATATATGTCTATTTCTGCATTATAAAAAACAACATTTGTTGACTACCAATATAGGAGTATAATATATATATATACATGTACCTGATATGAAGTGATCGGAACAAACACGAATGTTATTGATGGTTGTCTGGCTCATATCTGTCCGATTGATGGCTGCTAACCAAAGTCGTCTTCGTTTATTGGATTTCTCTTTTGTCCCTTCACCTTGGGTTGTGATTATTCTAGGTAGCCTAAAAAAACCTTGTCCATCTCTAACAGATCGGTTCTTACAGTTCAGGACTGCACAGGTTGTCGGCATTGTGTTGGATTTAATTGGTTCAGTACACAAATACAAAAGCTACGCCACTGATGGACGTTCTCTATTGTTTGCCTACCACGATGTCCGCCGGTGAATTGCATTCTGGGTATCGGATAAAACACGGAACTGGCCTGTTCGTTTTGTCACTTTTCTCATTCAGAATGCATTCCGAGTGTTCGATTTGTACCAAAGGCAAAGTTAGCATTCGGAATAACTCCAATACATTCAATTCGTTCCATGTTTTTTTGTCGAATAGATTCTTCTATTTCAGAATATTATTCTGGAATAATATGCGTGTGTAAACAAACATAACGAACTTACAAGTACCTGTCAAAAATCATTCTCCTTACGTTAAATATCCATCAAATTGAACATTAGGCAAGTGTTACTCCTGCAAAAGTATAGCATTTATGGATACTATCATATGGCGATTACGTATAACATCACATACTTCCTCAGTTTATTGGTTACAGCCCGATACTTGCTCAAAACATCATTTTCACGATCCATGGCGAGAAACAGGAAGCACAACAAGGGAGATAACTGATCCAGATAATGCCACGCCCACTTTGAGAAGCCGATAATCAATACATCTATTATTATTGAAGTGTATGAATAAACTGCAGTTTCATGACTAAATTAGGTGTCCTGTTAATATTTGGATATTTGCAGCTACAAAATTGATTCAACTAGTTATGCCATTGTATCATGATCAGCGATAGAAACTTACCTTTAAAACTTTCTGGCCCGAATCAAATAACAAATGTTTACAAAAAACATGAATTTCTACTGGGTTAATTTCATGATGTGTATGCTCTAAATGATGTCATCTGTGTACATGTATGCCCAGGTTAAATTCATTGAGTGAATTATAGAGATTATTACCCGAGTGTCTTTAGATACTTAGTCCAGGGGCATATGTAGGTAACGGTATATACAATTCCGTGAGATTTTCATGATAAATCTTGACACCCAAGCTATATTGCAGTGTCTGTGCCTAATCTAACAAGGAAAGGGTTAATGAGTGCTGCACCGGAAACGTTTGACGACATTATCTTCAGTTTGCACAATGTCACAGACAGCCACTCTAAAACCATGAAGGCCATCATTTCTTGTCCTGGTCCTGGTAATGATGTGAAGTTTTCTAATCTTCTCATCAAACCATATAATATTTTCTCCAGATGTACACTGAGACTACACTGCAATGGGCGACTTCACAGGATGTGAAATATCCTTTTGATTGTGTGAAGATAATCCAGCAAGTAATATGTGAAGCACATCTGAACGTTTCTTGGACATTGGAGGGCCACTAGTTTTTGACAAGGTACGGGAACGGCGGATTATATATTCCTCCTTCTCACCAGAGGATATATAAACTGTCAGTTTTGGTCTTTTGTAGTCAAATAATATCGAAGGTTTGTATGAAGTCTGTAAATTCGGGGTATAATAATTTATATAATAATTTAACTTATTACACAGAAGAATTCCACCAAGTATGTTGAATAATCATATTTTACCATATTATATGGTTTTGTTGTATTGTACATGTGTAACAGCTATCTTCCATTTGTTATGTATTATTTGAAAATGGATATGCGAGTAGGCCTACATTATATAAAAACATACTGAGTGATATATAATATATATGGAGGTAAAATGATATCAATGAATTATTGAAACAATGATTGAAATAATATATTTATTACAAAATAACAAAGTCACAACATGATGGATGAATAAATATGTGTCACTCAAGATAGCATATTATTCAAGAGAATAATTGCATTGCATTTCAGTCTTTAATAAACAAATAGGCTAATGCGCACAGACTACTTGATTAACATTATTTCTTTTTTTTTTGTCATAAGGACATTATGAATCTTTAATGCGGCATAGGCATCTGTAGCTGCATACATTTTCTGCTCGTCATTGAGGGGAAAGTCGTCCCAGTTCCCGCATCTAACAGATTCATCTTTGTTCATTCTCATTCTTAAAATGTTCCTGCACAACCCGTCTAAACTCCAAACTCCAGTGGACTTGAGTAATGTGTTGGCCAGTTTTCCGAGATCGATCATTGATGTTCGTATGACATGCCTGCCATCGAAGTCAAAGTCCCTGGTTAATTTCCACATGTCGGATTCGATATTTACACCAATTTTCTTCAAACTGTCATGTTCTAGCAATGTTTTTAGAGCCTTTGGTAACGTTGACATTGCCGAGATATGGAAAAGGTAGCACTTGGACTCGTCTACCGACAACTGTACGAGTGCGACTTTACCACCCCACGCTCCTCTTGTATACGTCACAGGCCATTCTAAGTCAAATCCAACATGTAGTTCGTGTCTCCCTGTATCTAGATAGCGGTCCATTATATCTGCACAGATCAGTGAACAGTCTCCAGCGTTGTAGGAATAAACTATAGATCCGCTGAATGAAATAAGAGGCATTGCCATTGCGATAGCATCGACAGAAAATCTTGCCAACTGCGACTCCAACCCATCCTGGTTTGAAATAGGAAGCTTCCAATCAAGTTTCTGAGCGTGTTTATTTCCAGGCAAATATTCATAAGTTGGCTTTTTGAATGGCATTTTTGCTCGAGGGATATCTGAAGTTTGCGATTCATCATCTACAGATGCAACAGCTGACGACGGCCGAGAACTTGCACCCGTTTCCGGTAAATCTGTATCGTCGCATACCCAGTCCGGCACGCCGAGTTTTATAGCCCTCTTACGTCGGTTCATTACAGATCTCGTGTGTAGGATCTATGTTATCTTGTCAGTATGCATGGATACCACAACATCAGCTAATATTACTACTGTCTATCGGTTCAATCAGTAATATGATGTGGTAAAGAAAAGCGTGGAAAACAATATCATCATCGTATAAGGGAGATAACCCATGTTGATTTGTTGAATAACAGAAACCGCTAGTAAAACTAGGATCGTACGTCTACGGCGGTATCACTGTCTTGTAGCCTTTACGGTCGTAAAAGTAGGGTCCCCCGTACAAAGTATCATATTAACTTGTGGGATACATGGAGACAAGAACTATATGTTGGATTTGACTTAGTAGGCTGAATCTTGGCTCATTGCATGATAAATTGTTTTACTCCGCAGTAAGCTTTCACTCTACATGGTGAAGATCACGTTCAAGTCTAAGGCATATAATAGAGCAGCAAGGGGATTCTACTAAATTTCTTATCTATTTTTTTATCAATGCGTATCCATCAGACTTCATCATGGTCATTCTTTCAGTAAGCTTAAAGAAAATGACAGTCAATCCTTATAAATAAATTATGTAACACGTCGGTAGAGAATACATTCATTTGATAGTCTGAAATAACAACAGCGTATATATTTAATCATTTAACTTGCAAGCGCAGCGTAATAATATGTGAAATTGACATTAGCCGCGACCGGTAAACTGTCAATCAAGCACCTGGCCTAAGAAAATTTCGTTCATCACACTATGAATGCAATGTTTTGGGGTCATGTGAACCAATCAGATTGTCGGATTGACAATAGATTTATTTATTTCTCATTGTTGGACCAGTTTCTTCACTAGTCAAATCAAACACATACTATAGAAAGGAATGCTACACACACCATATTTATTTTGATTTAATTTATCAATCACATCATATTTTTAATATCAATAATTAAAGACTCAATAATTATATGAAGTGCCTTGAAGGAGACGTAAACGTACATACTGTTATATATATATAATTCTAAACAAGTAAACAGGTAAAACAATACAAGAATGTTTACGAATAATTTATAAAAAAAATACATTCAGATTTAAATAAACACAGACCTCAGAATAGAAATGTTGAATACTATACTGGCACTGGTCTCCATAACACGGAAAGTACCAGGCTCCTGAATGTCATTTAATCTCAAACTTTCATGTTTATACTCTGGATGTGATATTGCCAGCTTCCGGTTGAAAATACAGTAGACCTCGCATATACCGACCTCGTATAAACTGGACACTTGCCTATAAAGGACTGAATCTGAAGTCCTGGTCCCATCTAACGATAATTACGGCATATGCGTATAACGGACCAAAATAGCCGGTCCCAATGAGTACATTATATGCAAAGTCTACTGTATTATTAAGTCTAGCATACTAAGACCCAGATTCCTCGCAGTGGCATCCACTCAGTATATGATAAGTTATTTACTAATATTTAGCTGACCTGAGAACGAGGCTGGCATAGACTTAGCCCTGGACAAATTTAATTTTTAAGCTAAAACAATGGATACGGTATGAACAGGACTACGGTAGATTGTGTCGTTCGACAATTCATACAATCTCCTTTAAATATTAATACAATTCTGAAACCATACTTTGATATGTTCATATTTCTGACAATATAAGAAAAAGCGATTATCTGAATAGTAAATAAGAATGTAATCATAGTTCATCTCATGGGGGCAACTGCAGCAAAGATTCTGCTGCTATCTTGGAGAAAATAGCTTCTAGTCATGTTTCCAACTGGAATGCAACTAACATAATGACTTTGGTTTTAACCTGACAACAGTATTTACAGCGGAGGGGTATTTTGTTTTAGATATGTCTGTTGATTTTGGTCCATTCTCTCTACTGTATTGTTTTGATTGAACATATGGTCCCCTATCTACATAAGTATATTGAGGTCAATCAAACACTCAAATAACTTCATCAAACCAAACTTGGCTTATTATTCGACATATTGTCATTAACATTGCTTTAAGCTAATTAAAACACAACAAAATACAAAATACATGTAGTCACACACACAACATGAAATAACATGGACTATTGTGGTTATATGAATTTTAGCATGGAATATAGATGTGTCTTACATTAAATTTCAAATGTACAAACTATTTGTAGAAAGGCTGTGAAAAATGTCAATAAATAGTGGTATTAATATAGACAAGTACATTCATTCCCTCCAGGCAATGGTAATACTAGTACATTTAATATAAAAATTAAATGACACATAGTATCTGGTGATGTGTCAACAATATACAACAATATACCAAAACATTTACACAGAACAGTCTAGCTTAATTTCTCAGATAGGAAATAGTTTTTGTAATATCTCATAAACTATTTCTTATGTTTTTCATGAATTCATTCTTTAAACAAAATCTCTATGTAAATACATCAGTGTTATACATTCTTGGACTCCAGTACACATCATAACTATATACCGGGTAGTTATAAAACAATGTGGTATCTGGTTGTGTGTCTTCAGAATCCTGATAAACAATTCTGTAGATTGAAATCTTACGAATTTCACACTGAAATGTGATCAGAATAATTTATCTCATATCAATGAAGAATATATTTGAACTTACATCTATCAACTAGTAAAGTAACTCTTACTTAATGACCTTATTTCTGATAATTTCTACTGACAAAACAAGATAGGCTAAGCATCGATCGATACAATTGATAAGTTGTGAGAGTGAGTCAGTGAATATGGAGTTTAACATCGCTGCGAAAATCTTTCACCCATTTGCGACGAGATAAGTTGTTAGAGAAATGTAAAATACAAACATACTGGCAGTAAAATAACATCCACAATTTGAGAATTCAATAAATATCCTCTCTAGTATAACATTAGACATACAGGTGGGTCTCTTCCATACCGGTCTCAGATGGAGAAACCTTCAGATAGCAGGAACCGCAAGCTAAAAGTCACTTATGTCTAGCACCAATCAGATGGGACATAGGCTACATATAGGAGTTGCAAGTAGACACACTATCCGGTGACATAAACTGGTAAAAAATCTAAATGCGCAACAATCCACTGTGACATCACAAACAAACGTCCCGATCATGACGTATTTCACCTGTTACCGGAAATAACAATTCGCTCCACTTGCAGCGCCTATTGTGAACTGTCTACACTACAATCACCAGTTACTTCAACATAGTACAGTATTATTTTAATTCAATATATATTAAATCAGTACATCTTCTACTGATTATGAATTTCAAATTTCCAACATTTGGAAATTAAATGGAGAGTATTTAAGCATACAGAGAAAAAGTGCACCATATTTATTATGCTATTTATTAAGTAAGTTCAGACAAGACAATGCTTCAACGTTGACACTGTTGATTCCTGCAGATGATTCATAACATTAATCTACATTTGTACAATACTTTCACTGGCAGGTTGGTGAATATATTTTAATATACTGTAAATCTATCAACTAGGAACATAGTAACGAGAACACACTGGTGAAAGTCTAAAAGGCTTTGGTCATTGTAGTCGAATTATTTATATAAATTAGTTGCATAAGGTGTTGTGAACTGACATCAAGACTCTATGTACGGTATCTTTCATAAAGCACATATGACAAACACACATAATATATTGAAACCATATGACAATATATTTCAATATATGTATACCGCATCTCCAAATACAATGCATCTATCTATCTCGGAAGTTATCTATCACAAAAAACATATATTTATCTAACATGTATATTTTTATAAGCATAAATTATATCATATACATCTACAAGTTAACATATAAGAAATTGCAAATAATAACATATAAAAGACTTGAGAAGAGATGATTTATAATGCATCTAACACATTGGTTTCTAAGTGTACAGATTTCATCTCGATAGCTGCAAAAGTAGATAGAATAGAAATTAGAACATCAAAGTGAAGTGGTTAAATGGACATACATACAACATGTTTTATTGTACAAATGAAATACGGTACCAACATATAAAGTATAAAATACAATTTCTCTTTGTAAGTGCACTCATGAAAATAATTCACTATTTGATACTGATGTAACTCTCGTACGGCACTGAGCTGGTCAGGAAGATTTCTTGTCATTCATGTTGTTGTCTCTCAGTTCTTTTGCACATCTTCTTGGAAACCACCCTCGGACTCGTTTGTTGGCTGAAACCATGCAAATGTTCATTACTACAGGTAACAGCCAATGTAAACATTAGGCACCACGTTCCATTGAACAATTGTAAGACTACGAATGTCAGAACTCCTAGACATTTACATGGAGCGACGACCCTCGTAGCATTACGAGTGTTCTGTGTAATGGGGGGGATTTGAAATCTTGTATTTATATACATTGTAGGAATTGCTTAACATTTAAGTATGTACATAATGACCATGAAAACAAACCTGTATTAAATCAATGCCCTACAAAACAATACTCACAAACTTGGTTTTTGCCTCCATTTTCAAGGATCTTAGTTCCATACAGCCATTGTCTGAAAACATAAAAGTACACTGTATGACCTTGCCCCATATGGTTCACTCTGATTTTGATAATCTATGTTTTAAGGAATCACATTTGAGTCAGTAGTTCATTGTTCCATGAAGGTAGTGGGTGACAAGACCAGATTCCAGAAATATACCATTTGAAAAGGAATACCGTAGTTGGAGGAACACGCATACAATAGTCTCAGGAATTCCTGTTTGACATCTCTGCCATTACTCTGTAACAATTGCCATTAAGTTAATAAATAAAGTGCTGTTTGTTTTCCAAGACTTATAATGTGTCGAGCACTTTATCATCCACCTGTGCATGTCTGAATGATATTAATGACGCTAGAGAGTAAGATAATACAGATGGTTCGATTAATTATTAGCTTCAATAAAACTAATCTTCAATAATGTATAAGATTGCAATTTGGTGGAAACTTACTTTCTTGACCTTGACACCAGCACCCTGTCGTTTTCTGTTACTGCGATACGAGGTTCGTCTGTACAGGGAATACAGAACGCCACCTTACAGCCTTTGGTGATCGGGAACAAGCGACCAGTGTACGGCTCAACAATGACAAACATCACACTGTGCACTCGCTTATCCACTTTCTGTTTTATTTGTTCAATCTGCAGAGATAAATAAGCAGGATTTAGAGAGAGAGAGAGAGAGAGAGAGAGAGAGAGAGAGAGAGAGAGAGAGAGAGAGAGAGAGAGAGAGAGAGAGAGAGACACAGATAGAGGTAGAGGTAGAGAGAGAGAGAGAGAGAAAGATGCAAACATTAAAATAGAAATATATAATGCAGGAAACTTTGCATTAAAACAAACTATCTTGGGCATTTTGCAAGATTATTTTGCTAATACTGTATCATGACTTGTCAATTAACGATGGGATGAAACCTGCAACAATTGTAGCAGTGAGTGTTGCAGAAAACCTGCAAGCACCGGTTTGGTAACAGATGAACTAAGGATAACTGCACTGCGACACATTCTATCATGATTGCTTGGGAAGGTAACCTCCGAGAACATTGATGCCAGGTTCCTGGGATGCTTTCGATCTTGGGACTTATGCCACTGAAGTCTGACAGAGTGTCCGTGCACTACCATCAGCCCCGAGACAGAGTACAGTGACTTACAGTGAGAGAGTACTGAGTACATTCGTCCACCACGTCCCATGTGAGGCCATCAGATTTCGGCCGGCCAGTGAACGTAAACACTTGCTTCAGGTTTTCTCTCCAGCCCAGGTCATATGGGTAAATAAATTCTTCCCCCTCCATTTCTTCTCTAACACGATCCTCAGCCTAGAATAGAATACAACGTGATGCAATACAACTGAATTAAAATGTTTTGTTACTTTTGAAATGAATTTGTTTCATATTTGCTGTCCAAGCCCACTGACTTAATTTTTTTCATTTAATTACTTTTCATACTTGAAATTTCCTTAAGAGTTAGAACTCAATTTCCCATTACTTTGGCCTAGCAATTAAATGGAGTATTCTCTTTTCTAATATTCGTAATCCCAGTGTGTATGATGAACCCACCTTATCTATAATCCAAGATTCTATGCCAGTTTCATTTCTCCATATACTTTTCATCTGGAATAAAAAATAATAATATAATATTCGTAGAAAATATCATCCTGAGGATTTGAGAATTATCCAAATTACATCCCTCGTTGCATGTTCACCAGCAATGGATTGTGGCATTGTATGAAAACATTTTTCCTATGCAAGAACATCCAAAATATAACTCCAAACCACTCGCTCATATGATAAAGTGAGTGATCTATTATTTTACATCACAGTAAGACTCTTTCACCTATATGATAATGAGTGAGTGAGTGAATATGGAGTTTAATGTCACTGCGGGAATGTTTCGCCCATGTGCGACGAAGGCAACATGATACAGAAAATGCCTATTAACTTGAAGTCACATATTTTCACAAATATTTGCCAATCTCACCTGTACAACATACAGCATTCCAACAGCTATGATGACACCTATAGCTAGACCCACTCCAAACATGGTGAAGATAAAACCTACTATAGACAGATGTACCAATGGTTCATCTCCACCATAGTAGTAATAATAGCTCTGGAACAAAATATATATATCATTGAGATTCATATCACTCTTTGAAATGGTAATATATCGACAAGTTATTCTTTCAACGGTAATTTTAGTTGTTTTATTACAATACTATTCTCAAGATTCATATTTATATGCTTTACAGAGAAGTCACATTCTTAACATTAGCTACCGGTATTTGATATTTGATTGGAATGTTACCAATGTATTTCTGAAATATAATGATATTCAATTATAAAACAATGATAGACACAGAATATTTTTATTTGTTTTTCAAACAATCATTAATAAATGAATTAACAATTAAATTAAGAACAAAGGACTCACATAATTAAGTGCTCTGTATATTGATGGTATAAGGATACACACAGCATGTATACAACCGATTGGTGCCCAAAATAGGAACCAGACAAAGTTGGCGTGATTAAAATGGCCACAGCAAGTGTTGATCCATGGGCAGTGGTGATCCATCTTCATCACACATCTGAAATTAACAGTATTTAAAATTTATTTCAAAGCTGCCTTTGTATCAAATACATATTTATTGCACACTTGTCCTACATATTATACTTTGGGCAAATCTATATTACCAAGATTACATTTTAAACAGTTGTACTACTACTGTAACTACATTACCTGTTGCATTTCCTGCAGTGATGGGAACGAGGTGCTTTGTATCCTTCACAAAAATCACAGTACTGCAAATACTTTTGGTCCAACACATTTTTCTGAAAAATATTATAAATTTTAACATTACACCATATACAAATACTATTCACTTTGAATGATTAGATTTTGTAGATGTACTAGTTAACCACAAATTAATTGTTTACTTTAGGCCTGATAAACTTTTGTTTTTATTTTGGTTGAACTATATGCTATTCAGCAGGTTTTCCCTATTCAAAGCAATTCATTGAGGATAAACATGATAAAACAATTTCACACGTCAATTACGGTAAGTTAATCTTTTTTAATACAATTTTTTAATGCATTTATTAATAGCTAGGAATGAGGAGTCGGGGTTAGGATGATTAAACATATTATATTATATAAATGCAGAATAATGAAGATATGCATGTAGAAGTGCATGATAATATCTTAATAGTTGGTCAAATTTATTGCCATTGAAACAAGAAAGAAATACAGTAGACCTTGCATATACTGGCCTCGGGTAAACCGGACACTCGCCTATAACGAACTGAATCTGAAGCCCTGATCCCGCTAATTAATGCATATGCATATAACGGACTGCATATAACAGATAAACATAGCCGGTCCCAATGAGTATGTTATATGCGAGGTCTACTGTATGTATCAGACTATAGATATCTTGTTTGTTATCTTACTGGGCTCCAGTTTTCTGGAACAAATCCAGGACCTTTCCAAGCTGCATTGCCATAGTTATAGAGAGTGAGTGAAATCCAAGTGAGGAACACCAGAATGTTGATAGCACCGCCAACAGAGGTAATAGGCCACCACATTAATGTTATGTTCAATGTCACCCCAGAAATGAGAAATATCACAGACAGGGCTATGATTGGACCCCAATGGAACAGCTGCAGCCATGTTCCAACCCGGCTCCTGTCGAATGCCATGGTAGTGGTACTGTCAGCAGTAGACACTGGTAATCAGCTGGTGGTAATGTTCAGAGAAAACATAGATCTGTGGAATGCAGACGTCAAAGTATTTGACAGCTGTTTGATATGTTTACGTCTTCGCAGTTAGTTGTCTTGTTGCATTAAAACTCATGAAAGTGCTCTCACGTAGAATGTAAACACTTCACAAATATGAGGTATACATTTTCATCATAAAAAACAACAACAACGATTAGGGTAGATTGACTTGTTCAGCTGCACTGTTGTTGAGAAACACTTCCGTCAACTGAATTGACGGGCGAGTCTAGCAGATCAACAGGCCTTGTGGTTGTCAAACGTGTTAATACGAACGTTTATGAATATACGAAAGGAGTCTTTATATTCATATGTAAACAATGCTTCACAGTTTGTTTAATATTTGGAATAAAACAAACTCCCGAAAAATTTCAGCCTGAAGCGCGTTCTTGAATTATCTCCCTTGAAAACGTGGGTACTATTTCCTAAATGACAATTTATAGAAATATATCACAGCTGCTTTTTATTTATCATAATTTCAACTTGTTGGAACCAGAGTTTCTTTATAAAGTTGCCATATGTACTAATATAAGTAAAATAACATGTTATAAATGCTATCTTTACTGGAAACTTAATACCGATGCATATTTCAATAGCGTATAAATTAACAGTTGTGTGGAAAATAATATGAGACTAGTAATATTTAGAGTTATGTCCCTTTATCAAGTTTTTGGTTTTAGAACTTTGTTGTAGTCATGTCCAAAATGTTTGACGATGAGGTTCGAAAAGCATTATTCCAATCGCCAGGTGTTGCTGCAGAGAGATACAGAAACAATACAAATGGTAAAGTTGATTCATTTTTACCTTATAAACACTGTACCTAAACTGCTAAATATCCATGCAGTCTCTGACACATCACGCTGATCACAAAGCTGGACACTGCTGACTAGGCCATGTTTATCAGCTGTTTATGCCCTCTGTGGAATCTATATGCTACGATCACGATCCGCTATATGCACCCACAGATGCATATTGCTTTCTCGTCTTGCTTAAGTAACAGTTAGGCTTACTATTTAAAGATTGGTGTAAGTTTAACGGGTGGCAGACGTTTCGCCCTAGAACGCTTACGCCTCCAGACGTTTCGCACCGTAACACTTTCGCCCGGTCGTTT
>JAVCKZ010065878.1:0-14566 GCA_034780755.1 Lepetodrilus elevatus
TTGCCAAAACTGATTAATGGTTAT
The DNA here is from genome assembly GCA_034780755.1 of Lepetodrilus elevatus. Classification (NCBI taxonomy): domain Eukaryota; kingdom Metazoa; phylum Mollusca; class Gastropoda; order Lepetellida; family Lepetodrilidae; genus Lepetodrilus; species Lepetodrilus elevatus. Next base: position 25 of record JAVCKZ010065878.1, read on the forward strand.
GTTGGTATATTTTAAGTGTAATCTAGAGATACGTTCCACTATATTTATGTTTCAATCAGACATTAGCTAGCGGGAAACAAATGTGAAGCCATAAATAGCGTTTTTTGTACAACAAAATGGACTGGCAACGTATTTCATCACCAACTGTCATGTCGATAAATTTTCGCGCGGACGTGATAGAAGACAACCCCTGCACTCACAGCCAAGCGCGCTATTTCAAAACTCTCCCCCAGATGAAAGAATCTCACCACTAGTGACGCCCCCTATTGAATATGAACACATACTAATCATATAGCGCTTTGACATATTTTATATTTAAAAAAAATAATAATAGTAATAACAACAATTGCTACTGAAGAAAGGTTTGTTCTCACAAGGAGACCATTGAACAAATTATATCTAATGCTATAATAGATTAAATATCCCAGAAAACCCCCAAAAGAAAACAACATTCATATACACTAACAAAGGAACAATGCATTGAACTACGATATCTATTTCTCGTAAGAAACCGCACACCATAGATGTGTAAATAGATATGTCTACACAAGAACATCATTAAGGCAACAGTTGAAAACATACCGGTATTTGTTTTGATATCTAGCTATATTTGAGTTTTGATGAATTTGTGTCCACACCATCATGGCACTGTGTACATTGTAGGCACAGACGGTCAACACAGACGGTCAACACGAGACTGGACACGAGACTGGACACAGGTGTACGCCAGACGCTAACAGATGTCCATGTGCTCCTTCGGGCGCCAGATTGACACAGATACGTCACAGCCACCACTTGCCAGGACGCCATTCTGGTACGAGATCTGCAGCAGGAAATAGTCTTTATTTGAAATCAATACAATTGCTTTACACAAATTTCAGCAGTGCTACTTATAACTGTGATCTTTATGATTTTGATTTCATACTCAAGATCAAATTTGTGAACAAAACCTTGAGTCACTCGTGTTAGGATACACCATCTGTACCGTCACTCATGTTAGAATACACCATCTGTACCGTCACTCATTTTAGGATACACCATCTGTACCGTCACTCCTTTTAGGATACACCATATGTGCCATCACTCGTGTTAGGATACACCATCTGTACCGTCACTTGTGTTAGGATACACCATCTGTACCGTCACTCATGTTAGGATACACCATCTGTACCGTCACTCATTTTAGGATACACCATCTGTACCGTCAGTGTAGCCATCATCACAGTATTGTCAGTACCAGGTGCTTGTAGGTTTACTGCAACACTCTTTGCCCCTGGCATTGCAGGTTTCCTCCAGCTTTTAAAGCAATATGAGTGAAATAATCTTGAAAGTAGCTCTAAATAAAAAAAAGTAAAAAAAAGTAAAAGAATTACAAGAAGAAGCCACTATGGATTATCATGCAGGATGACATGAGTGAGCAGCGTGACTTACCCCCGTGACTCCATCTTGGTGACTTTTGAGTGTGGTAATGGTGGCTGGGTCACGACTCGGCTCCACGACCTTTACCGTGTGATCCAGAGAGCTGGTGTAGATGGCACCCAGTGTGTGCACCACCCCAGTTAGCTCCCCTGTGTGACCCACATCGTAACTCTGGAAACAGCGAGAAAATTGTTATGATAAAATAAAATCACTGTGAGAGAAATAAAAAGATGCACACCAAAAAATAATTAAAAATTAAAAAAGAAAGAATTCTGTGCTGAGATAAAATGCTGTTCTGCAATGTTATGCGGTGCATAGGAATTGAAAACAAAAATGACAAAACATAAATAAAAATGTCCCACCTCCACGACATCAAATGCTCCGTTGGTGGTATCCATCAACCAGAGTTGTCCCTTCTTGTCCCCAAACCACAGCTGATTGTTCCCGTAACTTAAGTCCAGAGGGTACGTGCTCAACTGAAATTGACACAGGAAAGAATATACCAATGTAGTAACTTCCCCGTAGTAATGTAGTAACTTCCCCGTAGTATATCTTTAGCAAATTAGCAAAAATTCATCCAAATTTCATTTCAAGTTTAGAATTGAACATGTTCATATTAAATTTTTAATATAAAAATAAACATAAATTAAAATTGTGAATTTATTTATTGGAATTACCAGTACAGTTTTTACTTATAGAAACATTACCTCAATTTTCTTGAACACTTTGTGTGCCGTGCGATCAAACACACAGATGGTCTTGTCCTCACTCCCAGTAATGACGTACTTGTCGTCCACGGCAATACACAGAATGGGCTTATGGTGGTACTTCATCTTGGCCATCGTTCGACGTCGGCGGTCAATCGTGTACACCTTCTTGTCGTAAGCTCCAGCGATGATTAGGTCACCGTCAATACACAGATCCAAGATGGCCGACTTACATCTGTGTTTGGCAAAATAATTCTCACTGTTCATTGTGTTCCATAGTAACAGTAAGTAGAATAATGTATGGTGGATTGGGGTGAGTTATTATCTTATGTTGCATGGAATCTTTAACTCGTGCGCAGCGATTCTTTATTATTATAAAGTGAACAATGTTGAATATACATCTGTGTATTCTGACATGTAAAATGATGTGAATGAAAAATATAGTTCTAATAATGCTGGGTAATTATCTAGTAATAAATTAACTTAATTTTTTCCCATGTGGGGAATCTCTGAGAAGCTATTAGTTTCAACCCACCACTCGATATTAATGAGCTCTCGCGAAACGTTACACTATTTATACTGCAGCTGCATCAAGAAGCTGTTAAGAGAGCTGCTGTTCACGACTTACGATGACAACGACAATAACAATTAAACGTACTTGTATGCGTTGACAGATGCCACGCCAGCGTTGAGGTCCCAGAGTTTGATGAAGGCGTCCCAGGAGCCAGTTGCCAGGATGTTGTCCTGCGAGTCCAATGACCAGATCCAACCCTGCCGTAACCATAGCAACCAATAGTTCAATACACTGAAAAACCTTTTGCACAATCTTTGATACAAATATTGATGGGGCAAACAAAAGAGGATATTTAAAGTTTACCATACTAGTTTATGGAGGATTTGCTATGAGTTATTAAGGGCAATTGGCATTACCACACACTTACCTGGTGAGCTTTGAAATCACTATAGATCTGCATGTCACTACTAGCTTTAGGGTCCATTGGATCGTACTTGTCAAGGTCGAGGATTGTCAAGCACCGGTCACGTGACCCAGCAGCCAGCAGATGTCCGCCCTACAACCATCTGTATGTTCAACCACCCTACAACCATCTGTATGTTCAAACATTCCCACAACATGCATAGAATTATCTCCCTTGGTAGTGTTGGTCCTCCTCTAAAAACAGTGACAAAGATGTAAACTGGCCTAAAGCTGTCATAATATACATTGGACATAGGGTTAAGGTAAGGCACAATATATTTATACTCATGGTAAATTGCATTTATGATAAGTTGTGCAATTACATTCTCAACCACACTTACATGTACACATGGATGAAATGGTTTAACTCTCTCTGTGCTGGAGGCAACCGGAGATGCCCTAAAGAGCTGAATATGTGCCTAATCCAGCAGGGAGAGGGTTAAAGAACATGATCTATGTTAGTCAAGAACCATAAATGGTAGAGATTTGAAATTTGTATTTGGAAGAAAAATTCTCTAAGTCTTATATTATTATGATGGAAAAAAGTGCTATCCCTGACTACATTGCTTAACTCTTTCCATGCTGGAGGTAACCGGAGATGCTTTGTGCCTAGAATCCAGCAGGGAGAGGGTTAGTGGTCAAGTCTCTGCTCGTGCTGTCATTCAACCTCCTAGTAGGTGTGACCATGGCTATGATTCCAACATTCAACACCCTAGTAACTGTTACCATAGTTACTGACCTTCATCAGATGGATGACATCGACTGGCGCCAGCAGACAGTTAGAATACCGGAAGTGTTCCAGATGCTCGTTGTGATTGGTCCATACTGTGTGAGCATCCTCCCTCTGTGCACACGCCTCCTGCCAGTCAAGGTCATCAACTGGAACGTCAGAAGTCAAACAGTAACTTAGTATGATGGTTACCGGTACTATATGGATAGGGGTGGGTGGTAGCGCGATGGTAGGATTAATTAGACTTTGAGCCAAATGTCACTGATTCAAATTTGGGCCTGGGAACCATGGAACCCGGTATCAACTATCAATGTTTGTGAACGTTACCTTTCTGACACAATATTTAAGATGATAACAGGGTTAGAAGTTCCCACTCGCCCGGCGCCCCATCCATTTCTCGTAATGTTAAAGGTATCCTACGGGCGAGTAGAAATTTGATGTTTTGTTATTTATATCATTATTCGGGCGAATATGTTTTAAAGTTAAGTTCCAAGCCTGGATACACTGTATGTAGTGACAATGCAGATATGCTGGTGCTGGCAACTTTACTGCAACATTCAGCATTATGAATGTTGCAGGTTTCCTTTAGTCCCAAACTGATAAGCAGTCGCACAAGTAAAATAATCTTAAAAGCGGCTCTAAATCCCAAGGAAAAAATTAATACCATGCAATTTGAGTGATAATTTTGTTTTGAGGGTCATTTGACTCCCTAATCCACAAGCCTAGAGAAAACCCTACATGACATGACATGATATATCTTACAATGGAAGGTATCGCATCAACTGGCAAATTGAATCATGTGAATATTGGTGTACATGGAATTCTTACATGAAACTGCTGGGTATTTCTTGGGCCAACGTCGATGAATTCTCATCTTGAAGTAGACATCCCCAGTAAAGAGTTCCTCGAACACCTTGCAGACAAGCTTCAGCTCGTGAATGATGCGAGCATCGAGGAAGTCACAGATCCGCACCAGTATCTCTGGAGGAAGTTGATCCAGAGTCAATTGATCTCCGTCCACTTCCTTCTCCTTCCATGTCTCACACGCTACAACAAAGTACTTCCATGTCTCACACGCTACAACAAAGTACTTCCATGTCTCACACGCTACAAGTACAACAGGCTCCCCCAACCGGAACTGTAGCTGCAGATCTACGCCCTGTTTACTATTTTGCTATCTATTATATTGTGCCATAATAGATTGGCCTTATAAATTGCCTGCATCTATCTTATATAGTCAATATAAATCCAAATGTTTGTAAAAGTGGAAACAAATAAGTATGGGGCGATCTACAAAAATAATTAAAAAAGGAAGATAGGATGAAAACGTAAATAACTATAGGCGAAATGTACCTAAAAAACACATGTCTAAAAATGTAGGTAGGGGTGAAAAGGATGAAATGACCGAGTGCACAATGAATAGGGGCGAAACATCTGCCACCCGAATCAGATATGATCTAAGCTGATTAGCCGAAGTACTCACTTGCATCCATACTAATTACTTCTTCTACCATGTCTACTGCATCATTCAAATGTTGCTTGAAGAAAAAACTACAATCACATTAATGCATATGGTCCAACGTTAAACTGTTAAATATTCTAATCGTCATTTAGTCCTAAATAAACATTGTCATGTTCTATTTTGATTAAATGACAACATTGAAACTCGCGCCGACGTCATTTGAGAGACGAGTTTTGATTGGCTGTACAATGTGGAACCGGAAATGAGTGAAATCAAGTAATATTTTATCAAACAGTTGACTGTCTTCATCACTTTGTACAGAGTAGACAACATTATCAAATGCCTGACTCTCGAGGGATCAGAATGAAAAGGATATCAGTAATGTGAGATCTTGCAGAGACTCACCTCATTAATACATTTTAAATGTAAGGGAGCTAACTGATATATTAGCCAATGAAATGCTCTCTCTTATGAAAGCATCATCATAAATTTTACTGCGCGGAATTTTAGATAAATGACAGCCAAAGAATACTCGAAATCTCTTCAACAGATAGTGATTAACAATTATTATTAACATTTGTAAACTACTGTTGAGCTAAATCGTGCAATAGAATGTAAAAGGATATAGTTTAGTTGAGAAAACGATTGGCAATACGATATGCTTGAACAATGCAGACATAACATTTAAAGAATGAAATATTTTATCATTCACTTGAATAGGCAAAGGGAGATAACTACTGTTTGGGACGGCAAATAAAGGCTTATTTCATATCACTCCGCCGCGTTCGCATAATCCAAGATGGCGTGGCAGCCGGAGGAAAGTGGTCTTCGGCAAATTCTACAGCTGTTGAAGGAATCACAATCTCCAGACACAGCCACGCAACGAGCCGTTCAACAAGTATCCTCTTAGAACTGTTCTGTCGCATTCTGTCATGTTGTAAATGTTTATAAACCAGTGAATGAAGGGTTTTGTGTCGTGTCTAAAATATACCACGTGCTTGAATTTGCGCCGAATAAATCACCGTCAAATTCCTAGAAAAACTTATTTCTCATGTTTGCTAATCATATGTTATCAGCCATTTTGTCTATGATCGTTATGTTTTGTTGTGTATGAATATATTCATCATGAAAATACTGGTTTTACAATATCTAACAGACTTGTTTCAATGGGGGGAAAAAAGTGGAGGTAAACTAGTCGCTGAAGAGGATACCTGAAATACCATGTTGTGCAAACTAAACTATGACAAATATATCTTGTAAACAACTTATTAAAAACTGATAGTTATATATAGACAAATCCATATGTTTAACCAGTTATTTGTGCAATAATTCATATCGCCTTTTTAAATGGCATATGGGGTGCCTTCAGGACGTAATACAATTTTACACTGTTCTTGAACAATTTTGTATAAAAATAACAGGAAATTGGTTTGCGCATGTGTCCAGTTCATTCCCTTCATGCTTTAAGTTTTCCTACTAAATTTGCTACCAAACACTACAGGCTCAAAAGTCTTAAGCAAAATGTATCACTACGGTACTACCAGTGTTGGCTGATGTAGCAAAAAGGTGGCAAAATGTATAGTGTTCTGAACACACCCCTGTTTTCAAATGGTGAAAGATTCCCACTGCAAATATCCATTTACTATCCTCCGATTACTAGTTTCAGAACGGATAAATGTAGATTACAAATTTCGTGAAATGTACAAACCAAATCTTCAAATTGTTGTTCTTACCTGTAAATTGAGTAAAGTCCTCGGTAACGCACATTGCCGTCAAAGATAGCATGTCAACAGCCTCTAGCCAATTTAGTAAAAGTTAATTTTGAAAGGTCGTTCTATTTTTAAACATTAATTTTATAACAAAATTAGTGAAAATATAAATGTAATGAGCTCAATGGGTATTAAATTGTCTCGAGCTCAGTTTTCAGTTAATTGTATTTACTAGTATTGACTTGGTGACTCCGAGATGTTGTCATATTTAAATATACAAGCAAGCTCAGTGTTTCAGATGGCCAAAAAAATGTTCAGGACATTGTCCTAACAGGTTTTTAAAATCTCGGACATTTGTGAAAATAATCAGGCATGGTCTCTAATAAATTCGGACATTTGCGAAAATAATTGGGCATTGTCCGATGACTGACGTCCATCTGAAACACTGCAAGCTTGTTTTTGGAGGACTGGTAAAAATGTAGGATTTAAGATTTTCCCAATGTTGTGAAGTTTTGTCTTGCAAGCTAACCTTGATTTAATTCTAGTATTAAAATGTTACCAACATGTTGGTTTTCATATAAATAATGGTGCATTAAGTCATAATTTACCTTAACTGATTCACAGAAATTGGAAGAACTAAATAGGTATCCTGACTTCAACAATTACCTTATATTTGTTCTCACAAAGTTGAAAACGGAAGGTGAGTACCATTATTTTATTTCACTGGCACTCGGGCTCTGGAATAACATGCCTGATGGTCAGGAGCAAGTTAAAGTGTACTGCCGGCAACCTACTTTTTAACATTTAGTACTTTTGGTGCCATTGCAACTTGCTCTGCGGGCAAGTAACTCAAAATGTTATTCTGGAGCCCTGTAATATAATAAGACCTGAAGTCTGTTAACGGACGTAAAGTCTTATAAATAATGATGGTTTACAATAGTTTATATTGTTTTATTTCACATAATGATTTTCTTGATTATCAATTGAACCATATAGACTATTTTACCCAAACGCTTGCTTGGACATCTCCATTTCCATAACCCTCTCCCTGCTCGATTGGGCACAAGCACTGCTCTTTTAGGGCATCTCCAGTCGCCTTCAGAGGTTTGACGTGGATATATTATTCTAATTATGATTATTAGCTACATCTGACATTCAATATTATTTAAGACTAATATGATTGTGTGCCACACGTTACAGGTTCATGTAATAAAAACTGTTTAAAATGTTTTTAGATGATCCTACAAGGTCGCTGAGTGGCCTGATCTTGAAGAACAATGTCCGCGCTCATTTTGAAAAGTTTCCACCAGAAGTGACCACCTTTATTAAGCAGGAATGTCTGAACAATATTGGAGACCCCTCTCCGCTGATCAGGGCTACCATTGGTATCCTGGTCACGACCATCGTGGCAAAGGGAGAGTTGCGCAATTGGCAGGACCTGTTGCCCACGCTCTGCCAGTGCTTGGATTCCGAAGATTACAGTATCTGTGAGGTATGCATCTGTTATCTGAGGTACGAGGGTTATCTGTGAAGTGCTAGTGTTTAGACCTATCAGCTTCTGAGTTCTCTATCTAGTGTTCTGTAACATGTTCTCTCACTAATGGCTAGTATCTGATGAGATTACCACTGTGACGTAAAACAACTTGTATATCAAATGGCTGTTTTCGTATCACCATCATGACCATGAAACTTTGCTCAGCGGAATAAATTGTCAAAACAAGCCCTGGTTGCTATCGTTCTCTCCCCCATTCCCCCTTTAATTGAAAGGGCAATGGGGAAACGATGACTGATGTTTTTTTAACAATTTCTTTTCAGATTTAGGAATATTAGGCCGTTTTGTTTAAAATATATTTATCGTAACGTATATATAGGTGAAAAAAATACATCTACTGTATATGTATCCTTCAGCTTAGTTTGGTGGAATTGACTTGAAATTAATTGATTTCGACATAAATGTTTTCCATTCTCTGGTTCAAGCCCTTCCCCTGCCCTTGTCATTGTCCTTTTTCTCTTCCCACATACGTGCATGAAACACACACATAATTGATTCAGATGATAAAAAGGCAATCAATATGCTTATCAGAACTATCGGGGCTCTACAAGCTAATTGTAGCAGTCAGCATTAGCTCTGTATCATGATAGCTGGCTACCACAGAGTGCTCTGGGGAAATATTGATTTTTCACACTAACGGGTCTGTCACTTCCCAGCATGAATGATTGATATGTACTTCTCACTGGAGTGAAGTATAGCCCATCTTGATTCCACTTTACACTGTCCATGATTGGACTACAGATTCTTGCACATGTTCTTGTTAAAATATTGATGAAGTTATGTTTAGTTGATTCAGTTGATGGGAGGTCTGTACTTTATTGTACTGAGCTCTCAGCATTCGTTTATGTCGGAAAGCTAGTGGCACAAATTATACCTGTAACACTAACTTTATGCTTCTCACTGCAAGAATGTTGCTTTAAAAAATGGGTTTTAAAGATTCCTGCAGTGACTTTAAACTCCATATTCGCTCACTCGTGCATACAAAATAATATGGGATGTGTTTGGGTTAATATCTGCGTTTAAGATTATTTGTCAGTTTGTAGGACAGATCATAACATACGTTAAACCCACGAGCACCAGCTGTTACTGATGAACCATTCAACTACAAGACATTGTATTACGCTTGCATCGGAAAGTGAATTAGTAATAATTACATTGATGCTGGATTTCACTAATACTAATTCACTCCTAATATTTAAAAAACCCAGTGCAATACAGATTCACATAAAACATACACTACCTGTAATTACACATAACTAATATTTTGCAACATTCAAGGACTGGGAAAAAACCCTTTACACTCAATGTTTCGAGTACTTGCAGTCTCTGGGCCTTGCTTTAGTTTGGAGAATAAAGACCAGTTGTAAGTTGTAGTTTTGACAAGGAGTGTTCTCACTGGCAAATGTTTGCGTTGTTTCAGGGGGCATTTGGTGCCCTTCAGAAGATATGTGAAGATTCTGCTGAAGCGCTAGACAGTGATGCAGTCGACCGACCACTCAATGTTCTCATTCCTAAGTTCCTACAGTTCTTCCGACACCAGAGTCCCAAGATCAGGTACGTTGTTAGCCCTGTTAACAAAATTTTCAACATGTTTTACTGAAAATGTTTAAACATTAATCAACAGTTTTAAGTGATATGCAAAATTGATGATGTTATTCTTTTCTTACTTGTCTTGCTCAAGCTAAATTGATTGTACATTTTGTTTTTGTAATGCTAAATAATTGACATTCAGACCTGCAAACTATGCACCTTAGGTATGTCAGTGCAAAATTGATGACATTATTCTTTATGTATATATATATTGCTATATTAAATTGATTATTCATTTAGATTTTTTAACATTTTATCAGTATATTCAAGCCTTGTGTTTTTATCTGTTTTCCAGGTCCCATGCTATAGCCTGTGTCAATCAGTTCATCATTGGTCGCACCCAGGCTTTGATGCTTCACATAGACACGTTCATCGAGGTCAGTGACGTCCTGCTTATCTAGCACTAGTTCACTTGATTAACTGTCCTCGCTTCTCATTGGTCAAATACATATATTTGTTTTTCTGTCTTGTGAATTAATTTGGATGAAGAACTTAATTTTCTAATATTTGTATAAAATGACAAATAATTAAATGTTGCAGAACCTGTTTTTCCTGGCTACGGATGAGGATCAGGAAGTTCGTAAGAATGTCTGTCGTGCACTGGTCATGTTGGTGGAAGTCAGGATGGACAGACTGATGCCTCACATCAACAACATCATAGAGGTACGTAAACAGCAGCTGTCGTGTCATCATGCTTTCTGACTCTTGTCATCGGAAAACTTGCAGTACAAAACTGGAAAAAGAAAGATTTTTTGTTATTTATGGACAATTTTATTAATTGTAGTATATAGTATACTGTAGTATATAGTTGTATATAGTTGTACTGAATGTGGGTGTTGTTGTTGCAGTATATGATGATGCGGACACAGGACAGCGACGACAACGTTGCTCTAGAGGCGTGCGAGTTCTGGCTGTCTCTGGCCGAGCAGCCCATCTGTAAGGAAGTCCTCACTCCACACATCGAGAAGCTGGTTCCCATTCTGGTGAAGGGCATGAAGTACTCGGAAATAGACATCTTACTGCTGAAGGTAGGCTGTCAGTCGGGTTTTAACTAACTAATTGCCCTTTCCCTTCTGGAGTATGCACAAGTACAGCCCTTAGGGCTTCAGCATGGAGATGGTTAATCCATTGAGTGAAATCACTATTTTGTCGTCACACCAGTCATAGCGTATTGGTGAAATATTCCCGCTGCGATGTAAAGCAAATTCATTCATTGATCGGTATTCTATACGCTCTCTTTGTAAGCATTCTTGACTAGCGCTTGCCACTGACATTAACGGCTTGTATTTTGTAAATTACTGTTGTAGTCGTTACCTATGGGTTAAATATTCCCGCTGGGTTAAAAGTATTAATTCAACCGAGCTTGTATTTTGTGGTTGACCAAAACTTTCTTGTTCAGGGAGATGTGGAGGAGGACGAAATGATTCCAGACAAAGAATCAGACATAAAGCCGCGCTTCCACAAGTCGAAGACTCACAGCCAGAAACATCAGGAAGGAGACGAGGTATTCAGAATTTGTTTGGTCATATTTACAAACGAAAACACCAAAACTTACATTTTAGCCTGTTTATTTATTACCGACTATATCCTCTGAATTGTAGGGTTTTGCCTACATGTATTATATCCTCGTAATTATTTTCAGGATGGCGAAGGGTCTGACGACGGTTACGACGACGATGACAGTCTTACAGATTGGAATCTAAGTAAATATACAGAAGCGCTTCTATTTATTGTAAAGTAATCTTGCTGCAGTAATTGAGGAATGATTATATCATCATATACTTGATCATGCAAAATGATGCATATTTCTGTAATCGTATTATGACCTCAATTCTCTGCTACGCAAATCTGCATTGGTTTTACTTTGTTCTAAATACAAACTAGGATGTGAACCATTTCATTGTTTCCTACTTCCTCTATTTGCCAGAAAGCTATTAAACCTGTACTGATTATTCATAATCGCCACCCAATTGGGCATCTTTGTCAGTCCAGTTATCATTCTTGCCCTAAGCATACAAAAATAAATAAATGTGTACGATCATGCATGAAAGTTAATAGTGTGAAAGAGGAGATAGTGTATTCCTGCCATCTCTTCCAGGAAAGTGTTCTGCTGCTGCCCTGGATGTTCTGGCCAATGTGTTCCACGAAGACATCCTTCCTGTTCTGTTGCCAATCCTGAAGGAGACGCTGTTCCACAACGACTGGGAGATCAAGGAGTCCGGGATCCTCGTCCTGGGAGCCATCGCGGAGGGCTGCATGAACGGCATGATCCCACACCTGCCCGAGCTCATACCCTACCTGATAGGCTGCCTGTCTGACAAGAAGGCTCTGGTTAGGTCCATCACATGCTGGACGCTCAGTCGATACGCTCACTGGGTGGTGGGGCAACCTCACGAAAACTACTTAAAACCCCTGATGGAGGAGGTGAGACATGTTTTCATCTGGGACTCTGCTGGTTTTGCTTTTCTGTGCGAACAGCAAGTTATGCTGGTATTTTGATGAATTGGATTATGTGAATATGTCCATTAACATTATTTCTCTCAAGACAATAGCAAGTACATTTTGTAAATATGTAAATGGATGAATGCAGAAATTAGAATCTTCTTTAGAGTTTGAAGCTCCAGGGTTGATCTGGATATGGCCTGCGACCGCTAGATCCTGGCTATTTCAACTGACAGCCATGTCAATATTTGTAGATTTGTACTGATGTGCCATTGTGCGTTGTGTTTCAGCTGTTGAAGCGAGTGCTGGACGCCAACAAGCGCGTGCAGGAGGCTGCTTGCTCCGCCTTCGCCACGCTGGAAGAAGAGGCGTGTACGGAACTGGTGCCGTACCTTGGCTTCATCCTGGAAACTCTCGTCTTCGCCTTCTCCAAATATCAGGTACAGTTGCCGCGTCTATAGTTTATCTATGGCTTACATCATTTTGATTACAATTTGTATGCTACCCAATTGACGTGTCAATTAGTACTAAATCTACATTTCCTTGCGAACATTACTCAGATTATTTTCATCGCAAATGGGTGAAAGATTCCCACAGCGATGTTCAACTTCATAATCACACTCGCTCTCTCACTCAATCAAATTATTCCCTAGTTGATTTGTCGTTATTTGGAAGATTTGATGGACAAATCACACTCGCTCTCTCACTCAATCAAATTATTCCCTAATTGATTTGTCGTTATTTGGAAGATTTGATGGACAAAGTAAAATCGATTTGCAATAAGCTATCCAAATATGAATCAATGATATTAATGTGTGTCTTTCACTTTCTTTCAGCATAAAAACTTGCTGATTCTGTACGATGCCATTGGAACACTTGCAGACTCGGTAGGGCATCATCTGAACAAACCGGTACGTTGAAACAGCCATTGTTAATGTACCAGGGCCACGTTCAAAGCGCTGAGTAAGCCGCTTAGCTAAACTGGTCCTCTGTCCCATGTACGGTCCATGCGACTCGTGAGACAGTGGCTAGTTCGGTAAGCCGATTGCGTGTTTGAACGACCCCCCTGGTGAAATATTGTTTTATTGTTTTAAGTCACATCAGGAATTTGTCAGCTACATATATGGTTTAATTGGGAAGACATATTACCGAAATTACTCGTATTGTCACTGATATTGACGACAATCAACAGTCACAGTCATTGATACAATCGTAAATACTCAGGAACATCTCGGTCTGAATACATCGCTCGGTTGATCAGAACATCCTCGACAAAGACACCACCCTAGTCTGTCAACTGACCAAGAGCTTTCTAGACGTTATGAAATATTTCTGAAACATGTCTGGTGGTGCCACCTACAGGTCTGCATGGTGGCGCCACCTACTGGACACATACCCTTCCTTCTGGATGGTGGCAGCGTTGAGTAGAGATGTGTAACACAGGTTGTGAGCCATCATTATGGACGGGTACAGAGACGAGAAATCCAGCGTCGCGATCGGGGTGTCGTAGTACCTGCCAACAACGAATAAATCAATCTATGCTTCACGTTGCAGCGAGAATATCTCAGCCATAGGCGACGACTACAGTTACATTACAATACAATATTAGAACGTGAATGCTATGACAACTGATTTTCTCGTTCGATTTGTTATCTCGGGGAATACTACGCTTTCGCATACGTTTTGCCTCGACAACGAGGATATCATAATCGAAAATGCCCTAAAGTAAACTGACCCTTTAATGGGGTCGATGACAGTGGCGCCCTCGTAGTCGTCGCCCGCCTCGATCTTCTGTGCGGGGATAACCAGGTCCTGCTCCTTGCACTGAAACGATCCACGCAATGTACACACTCCACGCCAGGCATGACCATATTCTTAATACAGTGCTCCCTCGATATAACGCTGAAGTTGGGGTCCATGACATGCCACCCACGTTATATCAACGAATATAATTG
>JAVCKZ010065889.1:0-14565 GCA_034780755.1 Lepetodrilus elevatus
ACACACACACACACACACACACACACACAAACACACACACACACACACACACACACACACATACACACACACACACATACACACACACACACACATAGAGTGAGAAATGAGCAACAGTCTTGAAACTTATATTGATATATGTAGGTAAAATTTGGATTATACAAATTACTTGATACCATGCAACTTGTATACATTTAAAAGATGGTACTTGACATGAATACTGTAATGTACTATTGTTGCATATATCTTTTAAAATATCTACAATTCGATAGTTGGTACTTTAAGTCATTATGACTACACTTATTGCGTATAGTATTATTCGAAAATGTAAATCATTAATTTTGATCAGTGCTTAAAGGTAAAATATGCAATTAATATATTGCAATCATGTACATATTTCAAATTTCACTTCAACAACAGCTGTAGGAAATACTGATCGATCGAAGCCATACCGATCGAATTATGACAAACGATTGATACGTGTCACTTAAATGTGTTACTATTAAATTACTTATTATTTATATGAAAAATCATTTTCATTTTGCATATATTTTAATAATATTTTAATAATTAAATATACAATTGACAAATTATTATCCATTCCCGTTATATATTAATATATAAATATGTATTTCACAAAATCAGCATTTCATTAATGATATCTCTCGACGATGATGCTTCGCAAGAATTAATGTAGACAAATGATATCTCACGTGTGCCTCGGGTCATGGAGCTATTACGACCTGCACGTTAGCGGGAATTCTGAGTGTAATACTGGATGCACTCACTCTGTTGACTTGTGCATTCATTAGAAACAAGACCATGTATCTTATTAACATGCTGAAAGATTCATGCTTCAACACAACGGTTGTGGAATATCGGGCGCGTCTCTCGCATGGAATGTTGTCTGCTTGCAGTTGCGGCACTTCCATCAAATATTAACGCATAGATTTAATCAAATATCATTTGCTTGATTTGACGGATGCAGGGGATGAATTGAGAAAAATCACCCACCGTGCTTTTTGACGATTGTAATCGAAACAAAGAAAATGCACGTTTTTTTAAAGTTGTTAAGTCTTTGTAGTTGTACGGTGCTTTCAAATGGTGCCGCTTTCAAAGACATACTTTAATAGCGATTCTGCTGCTGTCAAAACATGAAATGCACGGGGATCTTTTATCTTGACCGAATATTCAATTAGCAAAAAAAGGCAATGTCGAAATGTAGCTAGAAACCATCACAACCAACTTCGCAGATTTTCCAATAATATTTTTTCTCTCAGTATAATAATTGCTCAATATTGATGGTTGGAATTTCATCGGATTTCCATGTTTGTGATCGTACGCATTATTAATCCAGATTTATCGATTGTGAAAAGATGAAAAAATAATGTTATGATCCTTAATTTCTATTTCAAAGTCTCTAAGCAATTAAATAATTTGTTCATGGCACTACATTTTCTGTTGATATTTCTAATCTATGTGGGCATTATCATGTTACACAGTGAAAAATCAATTGATGGTGATACGTAATTGTGGGAAATAAACAAACAGAAATAGTCACGGTCTAAATATTTATGTTCATTTTGTCCCAGTGGCACAACCCTGACTGAAACACAGCAGATTTTTTTCAAATGCAAATATTAACACGAACACATGTAGTTATAAATTGATAACCGACGATTGAAAATCGTTATCAGTACTCATTTTCCGGCGCTTGAGGGAATATAAAGTACACTTCATTATCCAAATATGGTGAAGGTTAACACGAACGTTCTTTAATTTCACGCCTTCTGACCACAGTCCACTTGCAGACAAATGTTTGGCAAAAATATGCTAAGAACGACGATATTTGAGAATACTTGTTTTTATATGAGATTGGAGACTTTTGAACAAATTTCGGCCAATGTTTGGCCCTTGATGTTGCACTGAAGCCACACAGGTCATTGAAAAGGTCGCTATTTTGATTCCACAGCCCCTTTGAAAGCCAACTCCAGATTCTAGATTCCATCAATCTTTATCAATCATTTTTCTCTTTATATGAGTTCAATCTGCACTCACATAGGGAATAATTGAGCCGTCGCACCTCCGACAAATCATCACGGGATAGCCAGCCGGTCACCTCGGAAAGCGAGAGTCCGGAATCAAGATTTTCCGCGATTTCTCCTGCAGTCGAATTTTCACTTCGTTTCTCGTCATTGATTGGCAAAGCCCGTGGGACGGGAGCCGTATACATTGCAGTCAGTTGTCCCCCCCCTCTCGCCCCG
The DNA here is from genome assembly GCA_034780755.1 of Lepetodrilus elevatus. Classification (NCBI taxonomy): domain Eukaryota; kingdom Metazoa; phylum Mollusca; class Gastropoda; order Lepetellida; family Lepetodrilidae; genus Lepetodrilus; species Lepetodrilus elevatus. The sequence goes on from JAVCKZ010065889.1 coordinate 2,265, forward strand.
CCACCCTCAATGTAAAATGGAGGATAAGTATCTGGATGCTTGATTAAACCGTTTCTCGGTCCCCCATAACTGATATTCCCCGCGAATTAACTACAGATACATTGACTCGGAGACGGGAAGCAATTTTTCACGGCTGATGTGTTCTCATCATTGTGGATTTGTTTGCCCATTTTGTCTGCCGTACGATCGCCAAAACTGAGTGCAAGCATATAATTCATTGAATCGGCTCCAACATCACGATATATATCTACTGCATCCAATAATAATTTGTCTGCTTTCTGAAAACATTTCATCAATTTATTGTCCTGTTATAGTTTGCATTGATAATGAAATTTCTTATTATGTTAGTTGAACAATTATATGTGTAAGTGAGTGTGAGTATTAAGAAGAGGCGTAATCTAGGTATACATCTTGTATGCTTGTTAAAGTATGTTAATCAACATTTTCATTGTTTTATCCTTAAGTTGTTAAGTCTTTGTAGTTCTACGGTTTCTTTCTGATTGTATTGATACTTTTTACACTATAGATTTCACAGATGCTTCAAGTCGTAGTTTAGGTATTGAATATCCTATCAGTTAAAATATAACTATTAACCCAACCATTGATGGCAAATTGGAGAAAATCAAGCATACACAACTCTCGACAACAAATCGGAAAATAAAATAAATAACCAATCTAATAGAATAGATTTAGTTGAATCTAAAAGGCAAAATAACCTTTTCATCACATTTTCTGCTGGCAAATGAATTGTCCAGCGCAATGGAATCATAAATTCTGATAGGAATCTATCTCGGTCTCCTGAGTTTCGATGCCAGTTATCGGAAAGAATTGATTACTTATTCGAAAACGTACGCGCGATCGTCAGGATTAGGTGTCAAGAAGTGCCCACGTCTTTCATCCACAGGACTCTTAAGATAATTTTATACCCGAATTATGCTCCTCATCAATTGTTGTGTTCTAGTTTCTGACCGATTGCCAGTTAGCGAGACAAGGACAGGTGCCTTATGCCCCCTTATCCACCCAGGGAGTCATTTGAATAACATTTTGAGTAAATTCTGAATACATATTTAGTATTGTAACCAAAATTATTCATTACTGAGTGTATTTTACTTGGAGATGTTAGGTTGTTCGCCCGCATATGATCAGAGTATGCCCTTTAGCACTTTATGATGCCACGCTGTCATGAGTTATTAAATACAGCATTTATATAATATGTGTATATTGTTAATAAAATATGTGTTCAGGCCAAGTCCTTCAGTAAATTAATATAGTACAAATAATATAAATAAATGTATGTACAATTAATATAATGCAATAGGATTCATTTTTACGGGAAGAATTTGATGTTTGAGGAAGTTGTATGTGATTTTGTTTTAAACTCTTACTTTGAATTGTAGTAAGATGTCTGAGATGAATCTATTATTTTCGTTTAGTTTTGAAAAGTAATGATTTTTTGGTCATTTGCGAATATATATCTAACTTAGTTTAATAATATGTATGTAGTAATAATATTTCTATATCTTGTTTACATTGTACTTTAATTTATCTTCCACATTATGAAAGCTTCTGAGTTTATCCAGATAGATTTTTCATTCTGTAATTGAATAATGTCTCTTGTCAATGATATCCCATGTTCCTAACTTCGTCCCAATACCGGTATCTTCATAGATTCTCCTGGATTAGTCACACCCTGCTCTTTAGGGCATCTATGGTTGCCTCCAGCATAGAGAGTAAAAGGCACCAAATGTAGATTTCATGGGAATGACAAAGCAAGATGTTGTAATGGGAGAAGAAATAGCATTAATCCTAGGAAGTAGGTCAAATTTTAAGAGGCAGTATAATTTCATACGACTTCAGGACCAATCATCATATGGCACTATCGTAGCTTTTTCAATTCTCCACCGTTTGTTCATCGATTCCCCGTATTGTTTTCAATCACGGCATTGATTTTGCAGACACTCTAGATCAGCTGTTAAAACTGCCAATGACAGACCATGCGTATGAATTGAACTAAATATCGGGGAAATAAGCAAAGCTCAGGGCACCTCCTATGGTCGGGAATACCGATTCAGGGGGAATTTGTCCAGAGGCAACATCAATTTTCGCCCCAACCCCAATTCCCTTTCGACATGTCGAAAGGCGTGATGTAGGTGGAAATGGCATTTTCCTGTTTGTAGGACGGGCTCTCCAAATTGAAGTGTCTGTAAAATTGATATATTGCTGACACACTCGTCCGCCTTTGATGTTGCATTTCAGGTCAGAGGTCGCCGGAGATGCTCATGCGTAATCACGTGTCTCGTGACGAAGAACTGAGCAAACACACACCTTCGAAAAATGTATTGTCACTTTCTAAAGGCTAAACTGTATAGGCCTGCACACAATAATAGTTTTTGCGGCAGTACGCGACAAAACAGGTTGTGGGGTTCTACAGGGAGATGGTATTTGTCGGTTTGTTTTATGCATCAGTTTTTAGAAATAACCGCAGTAGATTAAATAACACAAACTGGTTTGATTGAATATTTATTGAGTTTATCATATATAGGAAATGGAAAGTTTTGGTTATAGATATGGATTTGTAGGTGTTTCTATCTCTGAATAATCAAGAATGCTCAAAGGTTTATGTATGTGTGAGATGGACATTATTGTTTTTAATATTCAATATCAATAGATAACTAGAACAATACAGGCCATTGTTATATGTCATCCTGCCACAGTGTAGCTCGACTGCAGTGTCTAAACTAGTTTTAAGGAAAAAAACTACACCCACTGACATTTAATTATTTGATGAAAATGTTTTCCATTATTAGACAGGGATGTTTATTGTTATTCTAATTCCCTTATATTTCCAAATCATTTATGCTTTGCGGGGTTACGTCCGACGCGACCAATGGAATATTTTGGTATCACCTGTAACTATCTCACTCCAAGTGCACTTAATTAACTTCCTTTATGTTAATTGAATGTATACGCATCCCAGATAATTTGGATTAAAATTTAGTTTGACAAGCAAAATTAATTGTTATGAAAGGCACATTCTAAATATAATATTAATAATATAGCTATTTATGAAGGTCATGGATACTTGTTTTATTTAAATGTCATAATATGTAAGCTGGTTAATATTCTCAATGGCATTTATATACGATGTCCAATTAAAAGTGCACTCAGATTCAAATCGCACGTCATGGAATAACTGAGAAAGTTTTTAATTTGTTAACCTTTCCACAATTTAAATCAGATCTGTTTTCTGTATGGCAACTCTAGTTGCCCGCACCACTGAGAAGGTTAAAGATGGACGAGATGAATGAGATTAGCATATGTACGCGATGTAGGTACCGTATTTACTTTGGTGTAAATCGAGTTAGTTACGGAAATAGGCGTGTGTAAGACTATTTGCACAAGCAAAGGGAAGAATGTCAGCGGGTCTTCTGGTAAGCTCTGGAGTTGCCACCAAACATGATAAGTAGAATAGCGTATCCTCAGCGGGTCTGTTCTAATAGTAGGATATTGTCAATGACTTTGGCGCATAAACATCTTTCAGGATCCGAGTTCAGACACGCTAATGTCAATATCGGACTCTTGCAAGACAGTTAATCGTACAACGGAATCCATCAATTGTTCTACACTGATGGGAAGGAGAGTTTCTAAAGGGAGTTAATTCATGTTGTGTGATTGTGATTAGGAGATGGGACTCGATCGCTCAGCATCCAAATAATTTAAGTTCGATTGAATCGCGGAAATCTGTTCAAAATCGGATCGTGATTTAACCCTAAATATATGTAGTGTCGGCGCTAATTTGACAGCACAATGGTTAAAGGGCTTGGGTCAAGGTCCTAGATAGGCGCTTGAAGTCTTATGTATAGTGATTATGTTAGACACCCTCACAAGCAGAGGATTTGTGTATTTTCAAGGCAGTTCTGTTCCAATTGTCACGTAGAAAATTTATTTTATTTATTTTATATTTTTGCTGTAATATAGATAGTCTTGTGAGGGGCTTGGATAATAATAATTGGTGAGATTAGTGAGACACCACTACAATCTAACAGATTTAGGAATAGAGAGGACTGCAAATTGATAGTTTAATCAAATGCGACTGTGATGACGTGCAAGGGTTCGTGTCATTGCTATGTCAGAAGGTCATGTCATGTCGTCATTTGGATGTCACTCGATGTCACTCGATGTCAATGGGTTCATGCATGTTCCCTTGCCAACTTCCTGTCGTCATTTGTTGACTTTTAAAATACACGCTTTACGTATGTCATACAGGACTCCAGTACTCGTTGGAACCCATTAATTAATTTAGTTTTCGATGGTGAATTTTATTTACCTGGGCTTCATATCTCGAAGCTCTCATATCTACTATGAAACCATAATGCTATTGTAAGTTCACGATCCGTGTGTATTAGAGAGCATTACGCGAGTTCTTATGGTCTCTTAGTATACGAGAGCTTCGAGAAACGTTACCCTGTTGCATTCAGATACATTGAATAGGATATATCTGCATGTATGCTTACCAAGATTATGCAGACATTTTGACTTGGTATCTGTCCAAGAAGGGTGTTTCTATGTATGATAAGTAATTTCAGAAATTTCATTTTCTAGAATTCAAAGACAAATTTCAAAGAAGAATCCTATTCTTACAATTCCCAATTATTATCGAAATTATTCCACAAGGAAGTACTCTGTGCATTTCTGCCTTTGAATTCAATTTTCAAAGTGAGTTTATCACTTTCCACCTCATCAAAGAAATTAATGCCATAATTAATTCCATAATTACTTTTTGTCATATCACTTATAACCGTGGCACCTTGAATAAACTGCAGTGCGAGTCCCAGGCAGGCAGATAATGTTTCGTATTGATCCCCTTTCGGCCAGTGATTGAATGCGGCCCCGATATGATTAATTTTTCGGCCGGACTAGGATCATACAGAAGGTAGCAATTACTGCTCAGAAAGTCAATCAGGACCAACGGCTATTCGGCGACAAGTAATGTACACTGGTTACTCTGCGCAGTGCTCTGTTTACAATTGCTAGGAACACTGTTCCCGCTTGATAAGACTTTTGTCCCTAATTACTGGAGACGAGACCCAGTTTAGGGGACAGCGGGCGGGACCGGCGCCGTGGGAAGTTGACCGAATTTTGTCGTGGCTAGCCGTTCTGCTGCTGCTGTTGGTGGCGAAGGTGGAGTTGGAATTTCTGTGGATATATGTGCATACATGGTTATAGATTTTGATTTATTGATTAAAATTTTTCTTTATTTTTTTTCTTTGTGTTAGAAAATATATATGCAAGCTTAGATATCATGAGTGGCTTTGAATTTACAATTTTCTTTGAAATTTAGTTTTTTTATGTGAAATAAAGTATGTACATTCTTCGATATAAGTGCTATATTCATATTTGAGTTAAATTCCAACACAAATACAGAGATTGAGAGATAGATTGATAAAACAAACGAGCACAAAAAAACAACAAAGATCAAGATAAATTCTGGTTGAAATAAAACACATATCAGCTAAAAAAAATATGTACTTTGTTGAACTAAATGTAAAAGGAATCTGAAAGGCACGATGATTGTGTATCAGTTTATTTTTCTTCCCATGAAAGTTATTTTCAGTCATGTTTTTTTATTTTTTTTAAATTTCTCCTATGACAACATTGGAATCATAATTTCATTGGTGCCATCATTCCATTACCATCTGACATTTGCCTGGAACTAAATGCCAAGTGCTTTGTCAGTTTGATGAAAAAACAATATATATATAGTTTTGACTTTTTATTATTCCAATAAATATGGGCAATTACTGTGTCAGCGTTAACAAATGAGTGCCTAGGTTTTCCTGGCAGGCTATTATTAGCCGAGCTAAAGGATCTCCGAGAGACTAAATAAGCAACATTCTGGTTTCCACTAAAGGGCATGGCCTGATCTATTATGTCTAATTTTCCGACAGTGTCAAAATATTTCCTGCGCTAATCCAAATTATCATAGTCAAATGCGCCCATCTTTGAAATGCCAAATGTAAAACGGGAGTCCTTATTTTGTCAGGAGAATGGCGCTCATTATATACGAGGATGTTAAAGATTGTTTATGTAACAGGATGTTTGCATCAGCTGGGTTCACCGCATGAAGTTGTTTTTTTATTAGCTAAGAAATGTCACGTGGGGCATGGTATAGATGTTGTGGTGATTAGCCAACAGAACGGGAATATATCTGCGGTATTGACGCGTTCCGGCAGTCCAGGAATATATGTGCCGTATTGACGCGGCCATAGTCCACGGCAGCCGACGAAGTCACGTGGATGCGTCCTTTCTTTCATATTAGATTCCACCAGCATATAGAATAAATATTTTCCTGGGAGTATTAGTGTGGCTTCAATTAGGCCTGGCTCCGTTTTCCCCGAGTTTACAAGCAGAGGCGCACGTGGTCTGTGTTTCCCAGCGTAGCCCACGTGCAGATGAATTCTGACGGCATAAACTCGGAATGTCGAATACACGTCGGCCCGAGTGAACGGATAGGGAGAAATATGTCTGCCCCTTCTTTCCGCGTCTGCTACACACTGTTTCAATGAACGTTCCGCCTGGCAGTCAAATTGGTGGCAGAAGTACACCTCTCTCGGTTCTCCCCCCCAGCTCCCCTAACTACCCTCCCCTTTTCCTTCAATAGAAAGCAGTGTTGTTTTTACCAGTCAACAAAACAACGCCAATGTGATGCTGAGGTCCCGTGATGGCTGGCAGTGTCTTGATCTGTCCGCGATGATCGAAATTGATCAAATGTGTCTGACCTACCCCCTGTGCGATCCTTGCCTCTATTGAAAACTGTTACTGTACCGTCGTCGGTTGGAAGCTGGAGGGAGGAGGGAAAGCCTAGCTCCCGTCATCAGGATGAGGAAATACCTTCTCGCTTTTTTCAAGACCTTCTCTGCTCCACCGCTCGCATCGCCACTAACGTCCTGTATCCATTATTCGCGAGACTGAGAGTGTTTCGAGTTGTGTAGATGGGCCTCGATTGTGATGAGAGCTGCGCTCGGTGAATGAGGGTGCTTGTCATGACGGAGTCCGATCCATTCCGCACTGGATGAAAGACAGACGGAGAGAGAATCCATTTGTCTCTCGCTCTACTCGCTCTGCTCGTTGGCCTCTCCTCCCCTCCTCTACCTCGTCCCCCTTTCCCTCCCTCCCCCCCTTCCCTCACTGTAGGGTTTCCTGAACGGGCAGAATGATCAGCTAGTGGCACATCACCCCCAGAGATAAACGCGAGCAGTGGCAAAGAGGAGAATCCATTCATACTGACACTCCACCTTCTCACAAAGGACGGGAGACTAGGTGGAAGTCTTCTGTCGCGGGAGGGGAATATGTGGAGCCTTATTCAGGCGTACCAATATGGGAACATCGGCGGCGGATACTCTGGCTACCCTACACATGGCCCCCATCCCAGGTAAGTCCATGACCCCCCCTTTGAGGAGCAGCTGACCCCCCTATGGGGTAACACTTTAACCGATCCTTCCGGGTAACACTATGACAGACCCCTGTGGGTTAACACCATAACGGACCCCTCTGGGGGGAAAACCAGATCATCTATCTAAATTCCAATCGTTCACTAACAACATTGACTAGCTCCGAGTTTGGGTCAGTAGGACTTGTGGTAATTAGAGGCTTTGCTACGTTTTCAGGCAACTCTCGGGAGCTCAACGTCTTTGATTACAGTGCCCCCTCTCGTAAATATCTGTGGGCATTAGTGGAGTTAATTATTAACAACCGATGGCTTGAGGTGTCAACTGTTGCTGCTGGGCTAATTTCTGCCTGGCATTGTGATGAATATACTGCCACACGTAATCACGTGTTGTCTGTTCAACATTACGCATGGCGTACCGAGAGAGCGAGTGTTGTTATGTAGAGATGGGGTGGGAGAGAGGTTTGTAAGGAGACATGCCTGTTGATTTGTAATTCAACAAGATATCTCAGGAGGATTTTTTTCCCCCGTTTCGTAATCTGTGGCGTCTTCGACAATGGTACTGACAGGTTTATTGACAAGCAAAGAGCACGATCCCGATCAGCGGCCCTTGTTGATATCAACACAAAACAAATCAATTCCGCTTCTTTGTCGATAAATGCTGAATTGAAGCCAGACAGGTAGCAACAATAGGCCGCATTCCGAGCGGCGTGATCGAAAAATAAAAGTCAATTTTTACGAAGGTGCGTATTGAGTGGAGTTCGAGTCTTTGTAAACGGATAAACCTGATCGTGACGAAGCGCATCCTTGGAAAACGGACTCTATTGTAATTTTTTGGATGTTCGTAGATATTGTTAGGGCAGAACGTGATGACACATTTTAAACCCAAACTAATATTTATATTTTCACGTTGAATTGACAATATTTTCATTTTTTAAATTATTTATATGCCTCAAGGAAAATTATTTGATATGGTTCATTGCATACTCATGTATCGTACGCATTACAAAGTGACAAGTAATTTATTATTCGCACAACTTAGATATATCATGGGAATTATGATCTTAATCAAACAAGATAAATACACTAGTTTGAATGTCCATTTATAATTAATTTCAGCTGCATCCTGCCCCAATTCTAACATGTGTGTGTTATAAAGAACAAAATAAATGTGGCAATTGTGCATTTCTTATCTCGGAATACATGATCTCCAAAATTCGCTGTGACAAAACACATGAACTGCTATCTTAACGTAGAAGCTAGACACTGCAGTATGTTATTAGATTAGTTATTCAATCACTGCAGGTATTATGAAGAGCTTCTAATTGAAAGCAAATGTGTTATCTGGCAGAGAAATCCAAGAGCCTGTTACCGTATGTTCCGTTAATTCCCAGTTTATTTGATATACAGATATACACCCTGATTGATGTGCCGACGTCAGTTGCGTGTTGTATGTCATCTGTCACGCGTAAATTATTCCCGTCATGCTGCAAATTTGATGTACACGTCTTGGAAGGCTGTCGTTACTAGAATAACGGAGCTAGTGGCATGTTTATGCCGTGTTTTTGGCCAGAAGTAACGCTATCTTAATATCAAACGTAAATCTCGACCTAGGATTCTTAGTCCTCCTTAGATACCAGTTAATCTCGCTTTGCTCATTGGTACGGTTTTATTGCGAGTGGGTCCCGAGTATTTGGGTACTTTCTATTCAATCCATCACGCAAAGCTATTAGTAATAGCGATAAAATACTCACTTACACGCTTATCATTCTAAAAGTCAGATAAATCTGAAAATGTTTACACAGAGTTCTTTCCTACATCAGGAATGTAATAAGAGATTCATAATTATGTTGATTACGCTATATTGATCGGAGTTAAATGGAATCGTCCCAGATACGTTATGAATCGTAATTTTCGTTTCCTTCCTGGTATTGTTTGCGATTGAGTTTAAACATATATTTACCATAATGTTTGTGATGATGCCGACAGATTCTAAATATGTACAGAGGTGTAGGTTATCTTCCACTTTTAGTATGTCTTGAAATACCTATTAGCCGTAACCTATACAAACTTGAGGCATATAAATACAGCGTAAGCAATTGTATACTCACTAACCTACATACATGTCTATAAATAACTATATAATCTCTACGAATATCTACCAAAGATATTATCCAAGAAGATTAATACAAGTGTACAAATAATGATATCATCTCCAGTGACTCAAATGGCCAACAAAATGTTCAGGACAATATCCTAACAGGTTTTTTAAATCTCGGACATTTATGAAAATAATCAGGCATGGTCTCTAATAAATTCGGACATTTGCGATCTGAAACACTGCATCTCTAGGAATATTAATATGCACTAATATTATTTCTAGGAATAACCACGAAAGTGTATTATCTAGGAATGTTAATAAAAGCATACAAATTACTGTATTATCTCTAGGAATATAATTACATACTGTTCAAATTTGTAAATAGTAAAAATACATGTAGAAGTTGTCCAACTGTATACTCTCAAAGGATATGATTTTATCAGGTTTTCCTCCCATTTGAGCAGATCAGAATAAATACTTTCAACACATGACACCTATTCAGTTGGGGGAATACAAGTTGAGTGAGTGACGTGTGGGGGTGTTTCGAGTATTTTCGCAAATATCGCAGTGGTCTGTTTGTAAGAGGATGAGGAGCCACAACAATACTGTGTTATGGTTAACACTAGAGTCAAGCCTAGTACGGGTAAACAGGCTGATAACTGTACTCTCTGTGTACGTTAACCCTCTCCCTGCTGCATTGGCTCTTTACAACATCTCCTGCGGCCTTCAACGAAAATATAATTTTCAACCTTGTTTTCTATTTCTATGAGATACTTTCAATAAAACACACTAGAGTTATTATCTGAGGGAATTGGGAGGCGATAAAGTGTTTTAGAAGTAAGTATCGAAATAGAAAGTGTTAATGCATCCCATTCATCTGAAACTGGTCTCCACCTGAGTTATATTGATATACAGGATGTTCGCAGCTTTAGGTTTTAATCCCATCTACATGTGCGTACCTTGTTGGCCGTTCATGTAAAAAAATACACAATCTCATCCTATTATTTCTGTATGATAGTAGCTGCCACTCACCCTGACAGATATACCAGCAACATAATGTGCAAATGCTACGATATGTTTTGTGTACATACAGCCGAACAGTTGTTTGCTTTTCTGTGTCATTCGTCATCTGGTGGCGAGTTGACACGACATAATATTGTTCTTTGACATGACATAATATTGTTCATATAATCCATTGCCATGGTTTCGCGTAGATCGAAAAGGCTGGTAAATGGCATTTTCCGTTATTACCCTTGGCAGCTGAGAACACAAATGTATATTTATACTAACTCTAAAGCTCTTTGTGGTAAGCTATTCATCATTTCTGATTATGTAATCTTTCGGCACTTCTTTAGAGATAAGTAATCACCGGAAAGAAAAAAATAAGTGACAGTTTTAAAAACTTAGCCACTTTGTCTTATTTCGAGAATTATCTCCGATTATTCCTAGATTTATCTCCGCTAACGCAAAGGAAGTCACAGAGATAAATCTTGAACTATTTGGATCAGCTGTTTTCTTGTTTTTGACTGAGTTTATCGCGATTTAATTGACTTTCAACGGCCATTATTTTCATTTGTCTGGGGTCAAAGCCCAGTGATTTTTCAGAAATTGATTTAAAACCGAGTCGATTTAACAAGCAGGACGCTGGAAGGGAAATAAGTGGAAGGGTCTGTCTTCATTTCACGGTCATTTCTCCGGTCATTTCTCCGCTGGTCATTTCTACGTCAGTAGGGGGTGCCGAGATTGGACTCGTTTCCCCTCACATCTGTGTTAATGGTCACTAGGCCAAACTGTAGCCTAATTCCGTCGTGGTATAGATTTTAGCGCCATCACGTCCTAAACTCGGAATCATTCGCCTACCACACAGCGGAGTTATCTATGACCCAATGCACTCGCAGGCCAAACCAGAGGCCAAACCGTTAAATTGATTCGATGACAATAATCATAAATTTCTCCCATGGTTGTGTATGGAAAGGATCCAGTCGGAGGAGCATAGCAGCGGACATATTATTCTACAGAACCCACTTAGCAGGGACGTCGGGGAACTACACTTGATCTATGTTCCCATGTATCAAGGGAACTGACCGCTAGGAGAATAGTGTCGTCTCTCGCAGGACATGGAGATATTTCTGACTTTCATTTCGGCTGATACTTTCTGTGCTTAACACCTTATTTAAGCGTGGCTAAGTGGATTGTGTGTGTGCTCGGTTCCATGATGAATGTCGATATCGGGTTGTACGAGTTATGACAGATAGGCTGGAGTGTGATGTTTCAAAGAGAGACATCTGCCCTTTGTAAAAAATAAAACCTGCGGAATTGTATTGGTATCTTGGAGATCTGAGAGCCTCCTTCCTGCGCTGGTCTGACAGCTATTGTTCTTCCTAACATTGGTCTGACAGTCATTGTTCTGTGCTGATCTGACTGTCAGTCGTATCCTGTGCTGTTCTGATAGCCAGCGTTCTGTGCTTGTCTGACAACCATCCTGTGCTGGTCTGACAGCTATTGTTCTTCCTAACATTGGTCTGACAGCTATTGTTCTTCCTAACATTGGTCTGACAGTCATTGTTCTGTGCTGTTCTGACTGTCAGTCGTATCCTGCGCTGGTCTGACAGCTATTGTTCTTTCTAACATTGGTCTGGCAGTCATTGTTCTGTGCTGATCTGACTGTCACAGTCATATCCTGTGCTGTTCTGATAGCCAGCGTTCTGTGCTTGTCTGACAACCATCCTGTGCTGGTCTGACAGCTATTGTTC
>JAVCKZ010065900.1:0-14565 GCA_034780755.1 Lepetodrilus elevatus
AATAATAATAATAGGCCACTTATAATGCGCCAAATCCACCCCCTAAGGCATGCTCTAAGCGCTACATTATTATCCCCAGTCAATGGATCATTGTACACTCAGTGTTTCTTCTCAACTATGAGAGAGTTGCATTCAATATATTTCATAAATTGGAAGCTTTCGTCATGTATGGGTTACAGATTCACACTGTGATGTAAAACAATAAGTCTATTCACATTTGATGCAATTTAGATTTCTGTGTGGTTTAGTATTTGCTCAATTTGTATGTATAGTGAGTATTCTTGGAACACAGTTTACTGACATTTTGTTTATTGTTGTTCATAAACTATAGTTTGAAATTAATTTGTTTTTCAGTGTCACGCAATCCACAGAACACTAACAGACCAGTTCAAGTATGCTCTTGTATGGGTAAGTAAATAATCCTACACCATGGCAGTTTCAGTCCAAGTTTGTTACATGGGAGATAACTCTGTCACAGTTAAACGTGTTGACAAGCGATTCCCATCAGTAACCAACACTTTACTTGTTTTCCATTGAATTGTAGCCCAATGTACGATGATGATAATGTACCGGTATGTCTGACTTGCAGGGCACCAGCGCGAAGTACAGTCCACAGCGAGTCGGCCTGAGTCACACGATGAATCACCAGGATGTTATACAGGTCGTCAAGAAATAGCCCACCATTGGTCCAGCCCTAGCTCTGTATATGTCATGTGTAAATAATGTACATTATATATATATTCCATCTTCAGATGTAAGTAAGATGTGACAGGAAAATGACAGACCTATCAAACAATTATGTTGACTGCTGTAATAATATTTTATTTCCATACAGATATTATGGTCGCAGTGAATGTAAGGATACCACAATCGTTGTAAATTTTCTCTGAATTTATAGTTTCAAAGATAGCAAGTTCTTATTGAGATTGCGTTAATGGTATATGATGACGTTAATTCTGTGGTGACGTCAATGCTGTGTGGTGAGATTAGTGCTATACAGTGTCCTATGGTGAGATCAGTGTTATGAAATCATACCATGTCTAACAACATTAATGTATAAGTTTGAAAGATGACTGCTAATGTATTTACTTCTAACTTCAAAAGTTCCGGTGAGTGAAGATTGTCAGATACTATTCAATATTAAATATAGAAAAATATATATTTCCATCTGCTGATTATCAAAATATGACAACTTGATGTATCGATTGTTTATAACTGTTTGCAACTGAGTCTTAATAGCTGTCTGCGATTGAGTACTGATAGCAGTCAGCAATTATATAGATCAACATCTTCAATTGTATGGGTCTATAATTATATCTGCATAGCTGTCTACACGACTACTTGTATATGATCTGTTTGAAATTACGTCCTGACAGTTATCTGTAACTGAATCTTGTCATTGATTCTGATATTTTACATGAATACATACAATTCTGACGTAGCAAATTTTCTGGTTACAATAAAGGTTCATGCAAAGTTGTATTGTTCTGTACTTCTGAGTGGATGGCCACTTGTAGCAAAGGATGTGTCTATTTATTCCTTGAACCAAAGGAGCCCAAGAGGTGGGTAGTAGTGCAATGGTAGAGCATTTGCACCGGAGCCAAATGACAGGGTTCAAATCCCATCCTGCAAGCCTGATATCAATGTTTACGAAAGTTAGCTTTCTGACATAATATTGATAGGATATGCTGACTGTAGGGTGGCAATGCATTTATCATTCTTGGTCTGTCAGTACCAGCTGGTGTTCATAGGTTTACTGAAACATTCAGTGCTATGGATGTTGCAGGTTTTCTCCTGCCCTAAAATCAGTGAAAGAATCTTGAAAGTTGCTCTGAAACCAATTTTAATAAGAGAGGGGCCAAAATTAGGTTGACCCTATTTAGTTTTTTTATATCTTATCCACATATGACTGCTGCTTGCAAATATGGACACTGCACCAAAATATGACCCCGCGAAAGTACTCGTCTGATGTAAAATTATATTTTGGTGCAGTGTCTGGATTTGCAAGTAGCAGTCATATGTGCATCATACATAATACACCAAGGAAGTAACGGACGTGGCCATGTAGGGTCAACTTGGATTTTGAGCTCCAACAGAATCTGGCTTGGGAATAATTGATGGATTGTCATGAAGGTACTGTACAATGTTAGTGTGTATTATCCACGAGTCTATTCACAGATTGCCATTCGCAGATTGCCATGTACATGGTCTATGTGACATACCATTATGTTCTAGATCCATGCATCACCAAACACCAGGTAGCTCGGGAGTTAATGTAGATACTTTTACAGAGTTATTTGTATCCAAAATGATTTTGCATTTCAGGTAGTTTTTACATGTTTATAGCCATACAATCATGTTAATGGCTTTGAATTGTAGATGGAAATGTCAGTATCCTGTTATTGGTCAACCAACTGGCTATGGCATTGATAATGCACAGCTGGTGAATTGTTTAGTTAATTGGATGATTAATTGCAATAATAGTTATAAAAACGTGTTGCACCATGTTCACAGATGTTATGTTGACCTTGATCTTTGACCTGCATATCTGACACATCATCATTGCATATTGCATTCCATTTGACCAAGGTTTCTACTTGTAGGATTGCATCGTCACTAAGGTTTTAGAAGCATTTAGACTGGATGACAATGAAATTAACATTGAAAGTAGAAATTCTGACAGAACAGCAATAATACATGCATTAGATCAGGTATGAACTTTAAACATTATAAACCATATCACTTGTTTTCTATAGGATATGAGTATGAGACTTTAGAAGCTTTCAGTACATGGGCAATTTAATTGTAAATGCTACACTGATTGTAGTGCTATTGATTTGTTAAACTGGTCCTTGTTGAGCTAAACAACATGTGCAGATGAAAACAAATAAGTAGTCCATTAATTAATTTCAATAGTTTTGATTGCTGCGGGCACATTGTAACCAGCATCAGCCCTTTTTAAAGAAAGTGCATTGCAGCTTAAATCTGCTCACAGGAAGTATGGATATTGCTTCATGTTTCTCCATATAATCGGCTAGATCAAAGGCCCTGGCACCAATCAATAAGATCTGTTCCTCTAACAAGATCGTGTCTTCTAACCATGCGTGCTGTGATGTTGACATGCCAGATATCTCGTACAACTTGCGACCAGCCAACGCTTTGCAACTAAAATAAGCGGAGTTATTGATTTTTTACATAAATTGGCAAATTTGACGAAAAATGCTAGTTGATGCATCGGTTGGCTACTACCAGAAACTAGAGCTGTCAGTTCTGCTAGTGTTATTTACAGAGCAGATTCAAGAGTATTGCTATAACAAGACATATTTGGATTGCATACTACACTGCAATCAATGAAATTGCATACTCTCAATATATCAAGCTTGCTGCTGTTCTGTTTCAAGCCTTGTTGACCAACAGCAATGAAAACTCGCAAATAATTCCACATCGATAACAACATACTACGTGTCTATATAGTATATATACGCTACTTAAATAATTAACTATGGAATATAATCATAATATTGTCTCTGGATACACTATTAAAGTAAATGTAGTTAGTATAATACTAGTATAATGTATTAGACTATTACTAGTAAATGTACATATAATTATATGAAATTACCATCAGTTCCATTGAGGCATCGTATAAGAATCTATGAAGGAAGGAATACTTATCATATGTGAACATGTAAATGTGCTTTGATGGCAAGTATTTCCTTAGGCTAATATGTTTGCGCCTACTCCATGCATGGTTCCAATGAATGGTGCAGACAGTTCATTGGCTGTCCATCTGACTGTAATGGACTGCAGTGGACATGGACTGCGCGGACACTACAGGAGCACTGTGCACACTTCACGTGTAATCGATGCCGCACTGGCACGCCATTCCCGATGCCACTCATGCCTGCCGCGGAGAAACACGAACCTCGTGTGGCAGAAAACTGAAGTGTCAGATATTTCTATTTGATGTGGATCCGACACAGTTATATGCTTCGTGTTCCGTGACATTGAAATATAATTGAAAACCTCTGCGTGAGAGAATGATTATTATGAATGCGTTATGAAAAGTGAATGCTGTTATTTATCACACTATGTTGGCATTGATTTGAAATAGTATACCATATACGTGATCTGAGGACTGAACTTGAAGAGAAAGACAGTATTTACAGTAGGCCTACTGAACGAACGATATACAGTATATTTAGATGACATATTGGGCTATTGGTAGAGAGAGAGAGAGAGATAGGCTGATACATCCTCGCACCCCGTTGTTCTATAAGTCCATTTTTCGGAGAGAGAAACATATTTATGTTTCTAATATTTAGGATGATAATCTATATTATTTCCCAAAATTTCAAATAAAAAAACTCCAATCGTAGGCCTAAATTAGGGCTTAAAAAAATAATCTAGTTCTATCTCCACTATTAGTCTATTAGTATTAATAGCGACATCTGAAGTTTCAAATGCGTATTATACAAAACGGTAGTGAATGGACTTAGAACAACATGGTTCTCAATATGTGATTGATAAGTAGTGTACAATAATATGCATAATCCATCTGGTCATCTTCATATCAATTAATTTTGTATAGGCCACATATTCATGCAGTATATTATACCCATGATACAGGTAGGTCCGGCCATAACATGCATAAGTTGCATATTCAGTTATCCTAAAAGGTATAGATTTTCAGTATGCTTATATATGTTGCATGCATGCCAGATCAGACGGGTGTCTACTACAACAACAACAACAACAACAACAACAACAACAACAACAACAGTATTAGCTCGAGATTCCTCTATAGCTTTCTCTACTGGCCAGACTTTTTATATGGGTAGGCTATCATGGTAGGGGGGAATATCATTTTACGATATTGGATGCTCTATAGCTTTCGTATATAAAGGTCTCTAATGGTCAGCATGGAAGGCCAGAGGAATCGCGAGCTTCACACGCATGACACTGCTAACTCGGATCCATGGCAACGACTCCGGAGATGTCAGGAAATCACTGTTCATCCTTCTTGTGCCGGTATCTGGAGTCCGCCAGGGAACAAACTTGTAATCACCAAAGGCAATGTGTGGGAACTGCGTGAAAACATTGGCAACCTAGGGTACCCTTTCACGAAGCTCTCTTATCCACTAAGATATCTTAATGCTCTCTTTGCCCATAGCTAATGCACTGCAAAGAAAGTGGATAAGATAGCTTTGTGAAAGGATACCCTGGTCTCTCGGTGATGTTCCGTTACTATAGAAACCTGTGACAACTCCCGTCAAGACTAGAGAAATTTCCTTGTGGTGGGCTTTAATGATTTTATCGATAACAGACAGTTATAGGGGGGTTTTGCGGTGTCCAAGAAATATCATCGGAATTTGTATTCCTCTGTTAAGACCTAGTCGAGCTATTCAGTCCTTTCTATACTAGGCCTATATCCTTAAGATTCATCATGGGTATACGGCAACATAATTAACATTGTTTAGGCCATAGCAAATGTTCAGATTCGCATTAGCCTACTCATGTTACCTGTTAAACAATATGTCTACTATAATTATTATATGTCTACATCATAAAGATTAACAATAATGATATAACAAATAGTTTATAAAATAGGCCTACTTATAAACATATAGGCCTATATAATAGGCTATAGTCTATGTATACGTGCTATCTTTATTAACTGCCTCCTGTAAATATAGCTAGGAGTAGGGTCTACTTGTTTTATATGAAATGTTTACTTGTCTAATGTTGTTGTCTTTGTCTTAAATGTAGGCCTATATCATGCCTATTTAAATTTTATATGCGATTTGTAGGCCTAATGCTCTACGATGATAAAAGTATGTATAGGCTAAACGAAATTCCTAGAAAAGTAGGCCTATTATAGTAGGCCTATTACAGGAAGCTGTTTTATTTAATCCTATCTTATCGTATAGGCTAAATGCATGACATGGTGATGCTTTATCCCCAATGCCAACAGTTTGATGGACCAACATTGTGTTTCTGTGGTCCACCAAAGTATTGTCAACTCAAAGGATTGTTGGACATTGGGAGGGAATTGCGCACATAAAGGTAGGCCTAAGGACGTCTGTGGCCTACCACGTCACGATTCATTGAGGTTGAGGACCGTCAGTAAGGGGGAAACAGTAGTAGAGCTATTTCTAGATAGTACAAAATATATGTAGGCTAACCAAATAATACTATATAACATAACTTATTAGAATATAGGCCTATAATTTGTTTATAAAATATATTGCTAAATATCACTGTCACATGTATTTTGCGTTAATTTGCTCATAAATTATAGTAAATGTGTAGTACAATCATGTGACACCTTTGAAACTACGTGTTTGTGGGATTAAAAGGGAAAGAAAATTAGTTTGTAAACGTTGGTGTACGCAAATCCAGTTTGTTGCCGCATGGTCTATTTTGATCTATTTTGCACGATCCGTGTGACCTCGCTCTGATCACGTGATTTGCGGCCATTATGCTAAGGTTTCTGAAAGATGGCTTCGCTTTTTCAGGAGATTAATTTAGTAATAGAATAAAGTTGATTGTTCTAGAAGATGCCTGGCCCTGTTGAAAGATGGCTCGAAACATTTATGTGCAAACAGTATGCGGAAACATTTGAGGCGTACGGATTCAAAACTCTTCAATCAGTGAGTGTTTGTACGCGGGTTTTTCCAATATGGCTACCGCGTTTCGCATTTATTTTCGATGTCTCATTTATGACTCGATTTCCATTGCTATTTTTATGTTGTAGGTATGCCAACTACAATTGCCACAACTACAGGCTATGGGTGTAGCCCAAGAACATTGTGAGAAAATTTTAGAGAACGTCTATGTTCTCCGACAGACGATTTTGGGTGAGAATTTGGAATCCGATTTCGGATCAGAAATCAGGAAGTTCTTATAAAATGCACCTGAACCAACGTAAAATCAAAACAACACGTGCTTCTAACACCCAAAACAACATACTCCCCAATATATTAGTATAATAAAGCATATAATATATATAAATACTATAGAAAGGATGGTATTATGAACATGGTGAAGACGAAAAACAATACAATTTCATTTATTTAAACATGTTATTGTTCAGAGTCGACCAAGAAAGATCTAGTTCTTTTATCTTCATAAGTGTTCATTATGAACGGTAATCTTTAGTATCTAGCTATCAATGGAATGGATTGAGTTTTATTTCATTAATGCTAGGTAACATTGTGGACATGATTATAGAGAAACATAATTAGAAGAAATCAAAAGGTTAGATACGGTGCCATTGATACAAGATCCTAGTCATTGAGTCAGTATATATGAACTTTGACTGACCAGTGTAGGGCCTACTGTTTTAGTGTAAATTACCAAAGTTCAGGTACATTGACTCCGTTATTATCCCTGGTCTGTGATAGTAGTAGTACAAGCCAGTGCTCACAGGTTTTTTTCTGCAACATTCGGCGCTACAGATGTTGCAGGTTTCCTCCTGCCCTAAACTATGATATAAGTGAAAGAATCTTGAAAGTGGCTCTAAACCCCAATTATATACGAACACAATTTACAGACTCTTAAAACAAAAGCTCTTAATTAATCAATCGGCAAACCTCAAATAATATAACTCTGGCATTACCAAAGAAAACGGACGTCGTCATAATGATTGTTCTTCTGGCGCCAAGTCACTTCACTGATATATTCTTCTTAAAAACGTTAATTTCTCATCATCCAAACAAGATATGCCTGTTTTAAGTTTCTTTTAAATAATATTGCTAGCCTGAGGCGGGAAATCTATGGAGGGCGGACGTAGATAAAATATTAATCTGTACACATGCACATCACTAGAAGACAAGAATTGGTGCAGCGTTTATGATTTATATGGCAGACTGTTGACGAATGGTGCATATTTTACAATTTCAGTCGCTAAATCATGAATAATTCATGTTTTGTAGTTTCTGACTGCCGTTTTCTTTGGTAGGTCTGATTACAATTCATTTCATGATGTTAAACAAATAATCCACTTTCATATGTTAAATTAGAAACAAACAAACTTATTTTGTTTATAATATTAGCTGAGCTGATGGACCAAAATGTCTGGGCTTGGACTGGGCTGTTTTGGTCATATTTGTTAATTCAGGCCTAAAAGTTACTTTTTTCCAAGGAGCCATTTGGCTCCTGCATAGCCAGAAACACTTAAAATAACTTAAGTGAAATATTGGTAGCCAAATGCAAAATTAGGTCGCTTTGGCTCCCAAATTTGTCGCTAAATTGAGCGCTGTTTGTATGTGGGCCAAGCTGCCATCATGGCTGAGCTGTCCTGCTGTGGGCGGCGCAGTGTTGGGTCAAACTGTCACAAATTTGTTTGAAAACATTAAGTGGTCGCTCACCCATGACCATGCATATATTCACCAGATCCACGTTAGTTTTGCATAAATATTAAAATTAATTATTCCTGATATAGTATATGTAGGGGAAAACTCTTGAGAACATTGACAAGGTTCAGATGGTTAACATTCTGATTTGCTGTCGACACAAGAACCACAATTAGCACAAATTAACATGAAGAGTAGTTGCAATACTGGTTAGGGATTGGTTGTCATCAGCTTGTTATTCAGTATGAGGTGATAAGAAAACTCTTTATTTTTTTTGTCAAGAGTGGCAACCTTATTTTTCTCGACTGCAAACGTCATATTATCCTTAATACTTTAGAAATACCGGCATCTGTTTGTGTTGGTTTTGCAGCTGGAAACCACAAGGGTTCAGGTCAACTGCCCGAACGTCGTGCAAACTTTGATCCTTCTATCAATTCAGCCAGCTCAGCTCTCAGATCTGTTGCTATGAATGCTAATTACCACAGAGGTAAGCTCAATGCTAACCTGGAAAAAAAAATATCCTTCGTTTGCAAATTTTGCAAATAACAACTTGCTGCTTTGAATTTTTTTGTCATGCTGAAGTAATTCTGAAGTGCTACCAGTGCTAGTTTGATTAGCATGATCTGGCTTATTGGTATGATCATAGTGAGTATGTTGTTTTGAGTGTTGTTGATGTGATACCACATTATTCAGTTATTGTAATACACATATTACTTTAGCGTTATTATATTTTTCATTGCCCTTATAACATTTCCTGTATTGCACTTTGTTTTAGTTTTGTGATCCATAATCATTATTTATAGCAGTTTAATAATAAATAAAGGTTAAAATTGTAAAATGTCGACTATAGTACAGTAATGCTAAATGTTATAGGTGATGTATGTAAATATGTTATGCGAAATATATAATCTGTCATGTACATGGCATGATAATTAATCCATTTGTCTAAAAGCTACTTTTGTATAATCTCTCAATTTTTTTTATAAATGTCTTTTAAATATTATTTATGTATGAGTATCGATGAGCATTTTTATGATATAAACACTATTTATTGGATTTGTTATTCGCTTGCAGGCAACATGAACCACTACCCAGATGAGTATGGAAACTATAGTCCTGGTGGTCAGGCTGCTCCGGCCACTGATGGACGGATGTCTGGCATGAACTATCCACCCGGACGATACGAAGACAACATGGTCAGTTTTGTATTGCTTTTATCCTAATTGCAGAGATCTCTTGTTTAACTTTGAATATAAAAGTAATAACAAAAGCAATAATTCACTCACTCACTAATAATCATTTCTCTTTAGATTTGAATGATTTGTTTTACGGTTTATAGCATAAATGACATTGTTTTTCATACTTGTAATTTAATACATACATTCCACTCTCCCGAAATGTTCAAATGTATTTGATTATAAGAAATGTCTGTATATTTCAGGCTTTGATGGCTCAGCGAATGCAAGGTTACTCCCAGATGCAGGGCTATGTAAATCCGGGACCTACTCAAGCTCAAATAATGATGCAGCAGCAGCAGCAACAACAGCAGCAGCAGCAGCAGGCTCAACAGCAGATGATGAACAGGGCTAATGGAAGCGGAATGTACCAGAACCAACAGCAACAACACTACATGGCTCAACACCAACAACAGCAACAACAACAGCAGCAGCAGCAGCAGCAGCAACATCCACAACAACATCCGCAACAACAGCAACAACCGCAACAACACCCGCAACAACAACACCCACAACAGCAACATCCGCAACAGCAACAACAATTCAGCTCCACGGGCAACTACCCAGGCCAGTACAACATAGCTTCTGGACCTCCAGCCCCTTCCCAGCAGTCTCCGCAGGGACAAATGGCTGGTGCTGGTGCTGGTGCTGGTTACTATGGCAACACCAGTGCCAATGCTCAGCAGCAGTCGCCCATGCACCACCATGCCAGGATGTCGGCCGCGTCGCAGAATCCACAGCAGGTAGCCGACAGCATCCTCCACATAGCCTCCAACTACCCCCAGCAGCAGACGGTGCAGGTGCCTCTGCAGAAGAACAGGTCTGCTCCGTACCACGTTCCCAGGTCGCCACATTACATGCAGAGCAGCGGCAGTCCTAACCAGTCGCCTATGAACAGACACCTGAGCTATCCTTCACCTCAGCAGCAGCAGCAGTCGAGGACTTCTCCGATAAGTCCCATGTTGATGCAGAGTCCAGTTTCCCACCAGAGTAATCAGAGTTTGCCAAGTCCTAGTTCCATGCACAGTCCGTCTGGAATACGATCTCCCATACCCACCCCACCTCCAGGATACGGGAATGTCGGAGGATTGAGATCTCCGTGCGACATGCAGCAGATGACCTCCCCCATGGGAGGTTGTCAGCCAATGAGGTCGCCCGTGCACATGGCACAGCCGATGGGATCGCCCGCCAACCGGTCGTGCGGCAGTGCAAACATAACCTCTCCAGGTCAACACCAACAGCATTTTTCTCCCAACCCATTGAACTCTCCGTCGAGCCATGTCAGCTCTCCTTACACTCCATCTTCCAAAGGTCATATCAGTAGCCCACCCCAGTCACAGACGTACCAAACTGTTCCCAGTTCTACCTCGCCTAGTCCATACATCAGCGACATGACGCCGCCCGATCCTGCTCAGCAGTGTACCATGGGCCCCGTCAACCCACTTCAGTCTCTACAGAAGTTAGTGATGCTTCCAGAAACCCAGGTGGTTGATCCCAAGAGTGTCGTCAATGATGCTTGCATGCCCTCTCCACAAAGTAACGAGGGTTCAAAAAACTGTGATGGCTCTGTAGAGCTGCCAAGCGGGGAGGCCTCTGGCAAAACTACAGAGTGTTCCCATAGCAACAGCTCTGACCAATCTGGTCGTAGCCAAAGTCCTCCATGCACTGACGGGAAGCACTGTGAAGAAAGTGTTAGTGACGTCAAAAACCAAAGTGACATTTCACAAGACCCAGCACCTCAGAACGGCATTGATGAACCTTGTCCATCGGAATCATCCACCATTTGCACACAAGCTGAGAAAACTCTTAAAGAAAACTGTGATAGTCCGAAAATCCCAACTGATACGAGTGATCAGTCTGTAGTGAAACCTTCAGTTGGTGTTGAATCGTATAGTGAGATACCCAAATCAAAGGTCAATGACACAATTGTAAAAAATACTCTCGAAAAATCGGCCACTTCTGAATTAACCACAATCAAACCAAAGTTAGTCAATGGCGACATCGACCATGATAGCGCTGAAAGTCAAAAATTAAATCACATTCTTGTGAAAAAGTCTGAAAACCATAAAAAAATAGAATCACAAGATGTTAGTGTGAAACCAACAGATTCTATGAAACCAACAGATTCTATTAAACCAACAGATTCTATGAAACGTAAAAGAAAATTAAGTGGTGTGTCTGAAGGGCGAAAAAGGCAAAAACATAGCAATAACAAGAAGACATTAGAAGACGGGATATGTAACGATTCTGTCAACAAGTGTGATGATCCCGTTGAAAATCTTAGAGTGAGGAAAGACTCGGGTAACACATATTCCAAACACACAGCTTTTCCACAGACTGAAGACACATTCTCAGACCTTGACAAAGATGTTCTTACAACCCCAAGTCCTGAAAAACTTAAGTCCATGAATATTATTCCCAGTAGCTCGATAAATTGTAAACAAAATTCCTTGACTGTGTTGCCCAGTAGTCGTGATAACCAGCCTTCAAAACCTTCAAAAGAAAATCATGAAAATAAGAAACTTGGTTCTGTGTTGAACCATGTAGATTCTAAGGACGGTGCATTTAAAAATCAGGATGATTCGAGCACAATCGGCAATGAAGGTTCCAAGGTATCGGAAAAGTGCAATGATGAAAAAAACGTTTCCTCGCAATCCGTGGACAAAAGTAAGGAAAGTATTGTTTCTTCAGACAATGAAAAAGTGACGGTAAAGACACCTATGGACAATTCAGAACAAAGTGAAAAATATAAAGATGCAACTGATGTGTCTGTAAGTGATGAACAACATCATGAAGTTAAACTTAAAACTGAGGTGAAGCAAGAAGCAAGTTTGCCAGATGTAATTGATCTTGGCGATGATGTGGTGTCAGTGTCTGATGATTCTGATGACGAACCTCTTCTAGCCGTGTTGCAGAAACTGAAAACTCCTGTGAAAGAAGCAGACACTAAGGACTCGTTTAAGATTAAAGAAGATGATCTCCACGACGCCGATCCAGATCCTCGGGTGAAAATTGAGGACGAGAGTCCATCGTCGGAAAAGAAAAAGCGAGGACGACCTTTTGGAAGTAAAAACAGAATGTCTGACAAAGAGAGGGAGAAAATTGGTAGGAAGAAAAAGAAAATGAACAAAGAAAGTTTTGAAGTGGACCCTTTCACAGATATGAAATTCAGTAAAACTTTAGAATCGATGAAAAAGAAAAAGAAAGATAGTGCGTTTTCTTCTGGACCTTTCATCAGAGTGGAAGGAGAAAAGACTTGTGCCACAAGTGTTAAAGTATTCAATCAGACTCCAACCGAAGACTTGGATCCAAAGCTCATCAAGAAAAAGGCCAATAATAATCGGACGTCAGCTCTCTCCATGCAAATATCTAACCTTCCGTCAGAAAAGTCTAAAATGCTGCCATCCCAGAAACTGACACCAGAGGTCACATGGGTGTGTGCACTGTGTGGCAAGCATAGCAGTTTTAAGAACCTGGGTGACTTGTTTGGTCCGTACTATGTCGAGAGCCATCTTGCATTGCTCAAGACACAGGAAGAAACTAAGAAAGAAGAACTTGCGAAGATGGCCACACCGGAGCCTAAAGCACCTGAAAATAGTGGCGGCAACAAGCGAAGTCGGAGGCGACGGTCGAGTGAGAAGCGATCTAGTCTGGGATCTCGTGTTGTGGAGCCCCCTGCTCCTACGCCAAAGGAAGTGTGGGTGCATGAAGACTGTGCAATGTGGAATGATGGGGTGTTCCTCATCGGCTCAAAGATATATGGACTTGAAGAAGCCATCAAAGTTGCAGGGTCTTCGGTAAGCCTTCTAGATAGCAGCGGTGGAAATGTTTGAATAATTTAAAGGTTACAAAAATGATTGAACATGGTTAAAACATGCAAAAGGCCCATTTCATTGCATGCACTCTTTTTAGACTTTAAACGTAAGACTTCAGGGCCGGTATTCATAAAGGGGCTTAAGTCAGTTTTTGATGACCAAATATATATAGCAAAAACTGACTTAGCCCCTTTATGAATACCGGCCCTGGTGCTCACGGGGGGAAATAACTCTGGTACATGATGACTTCCGGGTATGGCTTCTGAATCTGACCCTGAGAAATGACCACCCGGCCCGTGTTATCACTTCACTGTTATGTACTGTCAGTTCAAGGTGGACACACCCCACATAGATTATACTGTATTGGTATCAGCCTAGCAAAGTCCATATTGGTACCAAGCCACGCCAGTCAAGCCGATCACCAGTTATGTTTACATTAAGATAATAATAATAATTACCTGGTAATAACAATAACAATAATAATAATAATAATAATAATAATAATAATAATAATAATAATATAACAATAATAATATTAATAAATAATACTAATGAATATTATTATTAATAATTCTAATAATAACAATAACATAACAACAACAACAAAAACTAAAATATTAATAATAATAAAAATAAATAAACCAATAAAAATAATAAATAATAAAAACAATATCAATAAAAACAATAACAATAAAGAAAAATAGAGAACTCAAGCATTCGTTCATCATTAACATAAGCACCTTCTAATTCGATATTCCAAAATGTGATATTTGTTTTCATATGCTGAATAGGCATACAACTGTCAATATCAATGACGAATGCTCAATTTAATCTGCCGTTGGTATGCTACAGCATAGTATAATATTACAAGCATGAAAACAAGATGTCTTCTTACTGCCGAATGCAACCCGAGACACCTCGTATAGACGTGACAGCGATTGATCCAACATGGAGAAATGACGACAGTTATATTATCATATCAACATTAAAACGATATACGAGATAGGTCAATGCACTAGTTAATACACTGTGAATGTATTATAATATTATATATCCATCTACACGGCGATAATCATGTTATTAATGGTGCCTTCACATACACGGATTTTCCTTACGAGTCCTTACGGATTGCAATATTCCACGGATGCTTACGGATCC
>JAVCKZ010065911.1:0-14565 GCA_034780755.1 Lepetodrilus elevatus
TAAGTCAAAGTTCCTTTATTTTGGAAATATTTTTATCCTATGTTCGAATATTCGAACATTGGCAGGATAAAGGTTAATCAAATATTCTTAAAGAAATGGATTTACATCTCTATTTTGCAATCACACAAGCCCTTGTTTGAATACTAGAGCATGTACATGCACACAAAGTAAAACAGCTAGCCCGCCGGGGCGACACACACGACCATGTATAAATCTCACACGCTCTGCTTCTAAGCACGTTTTAAGAACCTTTCTGTTCGGAGAAATAATTAACTAGGTAAACTGATAATTCGATTTTTTTTTTATGTATCAAAATTATCCATTTATCCAAGTCTAAATGTTAGCGCTATTCTATATACCCACGTAATCAGCTGATAATATACACATGCAGTGAACGCTAAGTACTAGTAATGTATATACCCGACTAGATCTATATTTCTGTGTGCTCCATTATGTAAGTTTGAACAATGTAACGTACGCATTCATAATAAGCTATGTTCTTGTACCAGTGTTATGTAGCATACGCGTCTGTATTCTTAGTATATGTACAGAGTGCAATATATGAATGTAGTTGGTATGTGTCATAATGTGACAACATATTCTAAACAAAAAACATTTTCAAATGTAACGCAATAACTATTATTGAAACATTTAAAAAGAAAAATAATATAATAGTAACTTTAATATCTATCATCTTACATAATTTACAAACTTAATGAGACTATATATCATTATATTTGTCCAACTGCCAAAACCACAATAATGATTTAGTATATTGCATAGTATATAAGATTAGTTATGTGTATCACAATTAATACTCACTCATATTGTAACACATTAATATACTTACATTAATCATTATGTAACATTCTCGCTAATAGTATTTTACCCAGTATTATATGAGATGCCTCGGTATATTCGTGGACGGGTGCAATGTAAAACAATTTGTAATATTCGTGGACGGATGCAATGTCAAACAAGTTGTCATATTCGTGGACGGATGCAATGTCAAACATGTTGTCATATTCGTGGACGGATGCAATGTCAAACAAGTTGTCATATTCGTGGACGGATGCAATGTCAAACAAGTTGTCATATTCGTGGACGGATGCAATGTCAAACAAGTTATTATATTCGTGGACGGGTAATATGTAAAACAAGTTGTCATATTCTTCGACGGGTGCGATGTAAAACAAGTTGCTGTATTCTCGGACGGGTACGATGTAAGAGTTATTCTTGTACAGTGTGCTATGTGGAACACGCGGCTATTTCCGCCTATAAGTGCTACGCCATAACGACCCGAGATGAACTAGTAGATGGAAGTGAGTAAACGTTAGAACTATTCCTGGCATACGGATGCGGAATGGGGAATTGTTTTCACGGCGTTTGCTGTTCGTTTGTTCCACAAGTCTGGTGGTTTTGTGTGAAACATACCGCTGCCCTATCGACATGTCAGGAGCGAACACGTTTTACATGAGTTTAAATACAGCCTTGTTATGCAAATAACCGTAGTTTTACTACCATTGTCACTGTTTTGCTTGTACCCGTGAAAGTAAGTAATAAACAAAGCCGGTTTCCTCAGCGATGTAGATAAGACTGCTGCTCCTGTACTCCACACGTTCTCGCTGACATGTTGCTGTTCTCGCGTACTTTCAAGCAATACTCTCGCAGACATAATTTCCTATTCTCTTGTAGTTTGAATTCTCTCGCTGACATATTTCTGTTCTCGTGTACTCTAAATATCGCCGACATATTGTCAGCTGATTGTTGTTCTCGTGTACTCTATACATGCTCTGGCCGACATTTTGCTGTTCTCGTATACTCTAAATGCTCTCGCCGACATATTGTTGTTCTCATATACTCTAATATATAATTAATTATTGTTTTTAAAGAATCTTATCCATATTCTGTTTAACTCTCAACTTGCCAATATATTACCATCTAGTAGTACCTATAGTAGATCCACCATGTTGTGCTTGATACATTCACACATCATCATGCAGTCGTTCTTGTTGAAATCTGTGATCATCAACGTGATGTGATTATTCCGGAAATCGTTCTGTTCATTCATTTGTCAACTTTTGAGGACATGCGAACCATTTATGATCTTTCTCGCCACCGAATAGATATGGTGTCAGTTCAATAATAAACTTCATGCCACCGAATAACTGTGGTATTTTATAATAATAAACTTTCTGTAAGACATTACTATTTGTAATGTGGGATTTATGATTCCTTGTTGGTATGTACCAGCTGTGGTTCAGTGATATTACCGAAGTGGTTATTTCAGGTTTCTCCTCGTCATGAGCAGACCACTAAACATCATCTACAATTTTCTAACAGCGGCATGTTACTTATATCCATGTATCTCGACTTTCATCTTGTCCGTTGTCATCAGTCAATAAATATTTAGGAAGGACATGTGACATGTGTCGTGCAAATCTACTCGTGTTGACACTTGGTTGGTGTTTTGTAAAGCAATGAAATAGCGGTATCACTTTCATAATACTATATTATAGTACATAACTCATTAAAATCGAAGTACACCTGCCATATAAATCATCCCTGCTACAAGTGCGCAGTCACACGATATGTAAGCGATGTAATGGATACGTCAATATTGACAGATGGCGCACGCTACTTTAAAAACCCACAGTGTGTCGCCATTTACTAGTATACTATATAAATAAACGTCAGTGTAATATAATGCTAGGTCAGTTTGATAGAATGATACGTCGGTGTAATATAATGATACGTCAGTGTAATATAATGATGATACGTCAGTTTAATATAATGATACATCAGTGTAATAGAATGATACGTCGGTTTAATATAATGATACGTCGGTGTAATATAATGATACGTCGGTGTAATATAATGATACGTAAGTGTAATAGAATGATACGTCAGTGTAATATAATGATACGTCAGTTTAATATAATGATACGTCAGTGTAATATAATGATACGTCGGTGTAATATAATGATACGTAAGTGCAATATAATGATACGTCGGTGTAATATAATGATACGTCAGTATTTTAGAATGACACGCTAGTGTTGTTGAACGACACGCTAGTGTTGTTGAATGACACGCTAGTGTTGTTGAATGACACGCTAGTGTTGTTGATTGATAAGCCTGCGCTAGATAATGATGTAATGGTGTTGTAGCGTAATGCTCTGATGATGCAGATTGATATGCACATGTTGTGGAATTATTTACTTGTGTTCTAATATAATATACCTGTAGTGTAGAATGATACACCTGTGTTGTAGTATGATATACTTGTGTTGTGGAATTATACGCTTCTGTTGTAGTATGATATATTGGCACTATGGAATGATGCCCACTAATACGTATTACTACGAGGCAGTGATTGACACATTATTTCCCCTAATCAAGTTGGGCCTGTTCCCCTTCGCCCCCGCCGACCCACTCCGCCCCGGTCGATCTCGTCACACTGCCAACTGTAGGATATAATCCACCAGCCGTAGCCTTAATTAAGAACAGTATGCGGGGACTTCTCCTGTGGATTGATTATGTCCCCAGACACTGTTGGCGATACGTGATAAAGAGCGAGCGCTACTTGATAGGCGCTATACCTTCCACGCACAGGATACATAGTCGTACTGACGCGTTACGATGTCATCTACTGCCGTGTGTGTGTGTGTGTGTGTGTGCGTGTGTGTGTGTGCGTGCGCGTGTGTGCGTGTGCGTGCGGGTGTGTGCGTGTGTATATGTGTGTGTGTATGTGTGTGTGTGTGTGTGTGTGTGCGCGCGCTCGTGCGTGTATGTACATGGGTGTGTCGCGTGTGTATGCCACTGAATACACTCATAAGTCAGTATTTAGGTATACTCAGGAACTGAGGTTGACTTGTGCTACGGAAATTACCACTGGTACTACTCCTATCACCACTGCTGCTACTGTTACAGCTACAGCTACAGCTACAGCTACAACTACAGCTACAACTACAGCTACAGCTACAGCTACAACTACAGCTACAACGTATCCTACAATACTACTGCAGCTACTACTGCTATACTACTACTACTACTACTCGTCGCGTATGGGTGACACATTGCTGCTTCTACTACTAAAACTACTAAAACTACTAAACCTTACTACTTCTATTCAAACTTGTTCAAACTTCAGTTATCAGCGTCCTACCTCACTGCCGTAGATCTTCATCTGTGTTCATTATAGCCTGCCTGTCCATGTAGGATGTTCTACCTACCACTGCCACCACCGCCAGCTGGGTATACTCAGGTTAGTTAGTCTCATTGTATGTACAGAATGGAGGAGTCGTCCAACAGTCTTATTAGATTTGCTCTATACTGTTACTGACGCTTAACCTTTATAATAGTCATCTATCAGATCACCTGGAGGTACAGTTTGTGCACAGCGCCATCTGGAGAGTGTCCTGCCACAGATACTACATCCACCACTTCCGGTCCACATTGTCGTCGTACTGAGTGGCACTGCGTGGACAAGGTGGTGGTATTGAATGGACAAGGTAGTGGTACTGAGTGGATAAGGTGGTGGTATTGAGTGGACAAGGTGGGGTATAGATCCACTACGTGCGGTGACATTATGGCCGTACTGATACACCAATGTTATGTCATATCAATGTCGGTTCACAATATTTGACTCAGTATACTCGCGATGAAACCTCGTTGATGTCTAGAGTTCTAGAGGGTATTGCAAGTTCTAGAAGGTATCGTAGGTTCTAGAGGGTATCGTAAGTTCTAGAGAGTATCGTAAGTTTTAGAGAGTATTGTAAGTTCTAGAGGGCATTGTAAGTTCTAGAGGGTATCGTAAGTTCTAGAGGGTATCGTAAGTTCAAGAGAGTATTGTAAGTTCTAGAGGGTATAGTAAGTTCTAGAGGGTATCGTAAGTTTTAGATGGTATCGTAAGTTTTAGATGGTATCGTAAGTTCTAGATGGTATCGTAAGTTCTAGATGGTATTGTAAGTTCTAGAGGGTATTGTAAGTTCTAGAGGGTATTGTCAAGCGGGTACTCTGGGTATGTTTAATTACCATCCGTCCTCGCAGAAAGCACTCAGTACCCACTACTCGGCTTTGACAGCTGACAATTCCACCCTGATCATGACTACCTGGCATCAATAACCTCGGAAATCATTACGACGACGTCAAACTAACATACGCATAAACAATCATCTTCTCGACATTAGCATTGTTGGGAAGTGGTCGGCAATTGCGTGTAGCATGCATGTTAAAGACTAGCCGCAGTTGTCGGCGCTATGGATATCCAGTCAACATGTAGACCGAGCGTGGAAGTAGCAGAGAGACGGGTATTAAGTTGTTGTGAATGTCTGCGAGGGCGCTTTACTGCTAATCACGACCAGTGTGCGCGATACATACCTGGCAATAATGGATAAGTTATGTGCAATAGGTCACATGTATTGACATCCTCGCCCGCCCGTCGTATGCCTAACTACGATTTGGTTGCTTTACGAGTAGGCCGCCCACTGGACAGACGACGTAATTAATGATTATGACAAAGAAAAATCGAAATAAGTAAAATCAAGTGCTTGTGGTGCGGCAATTACCATATCAAACGAATTCAGTAATTCAAGGCAATCATCCTGAAACTGCCACGTTTTTCTGGGACGTTTGATTTCGTCGTATAAGATTAGTGACTTGCCGCCTAAAGACAGTAGCATCTACTTGTGATTCATACGAGCTGAACTTGCCTGTGAGGCCTTCAAATGAGTGGTTAGGGAGTATTGTAAGTTCTAGATGGTATCGTAAGTTCCCATACATTCAAAGTTAATGGTACCCATACATTCAAAGTTAATGGTATGTGTCTACAACAATGTCCATGGTTAGCTTATCCGAACACTATGACGATGTAGTGCCCTTCGCCTTTAGGTGTATTTTAGGTGAATACCCTGTAGTGATTGTTGGAGTGATGATATGACAGTCGTTCCATGGAGAGCTGATACGACAAAAGCATACCATGCAGTGATTGTTGGAGTGATGATATGACAGTCGTTCCATGGAGAGCTGATACGACAAAAGCATACCATTGAGAGTTGATGTAACGATCTTGTTTAAAGAGCCTGTTATACAGATGTCACAATACAGGTGTCACAATACAGGTGTCACAAGAAATGTGTCACAAAAAGGTGTCACAATAAAGGTTTCACACTACAATGTATGCAATGCTAGAATATTCCATGACTTCCGGTTAAACTCGTGACTAGAGTTGCTATATCTGACTTAAATTCGTCCGTCAGATGTTAACTCATAGTATCCTGCTTCGTGTTGACGCCACCTCGGCCTCAGTGGATCCTCTTGCCACAGACAACCACAGTGTGACGTCAGCCACGTCACATGCAGGAACCTTCAAAGCAGAACGTACCGGAGATCCTAGTGTAGTAGGACACCTGCCCAGCCGTTGTCCTAGAGGTGTCCCTTTCATTCAGGTGGTGTAGTTTTCTCCTAAACTGAACAAATCGGGCAGAGATTGCATGTATCGTGCCTTACGAACTGAATACTTTGTATGTAGGTGTCCTGCAATGTAAACCTCTAGGACACCCGGTGTTCATGTGTCCTGCTAGGATCCTGGAAAGACACGTAATCCGGACCTTCCATAACTGTTCTTGTGCCTGGGAGGTTAATTATTCCTGGAGAAGCAATGACCCCAGGTCACGGGCCAATTCTCGAAACTTCCAAATTAGTCAGAATTCATAATTAGCTATCGTATATAAAGTGGCATGGCTTGCTGTGAACAATTTACATTTGCGGTCACTCGTATCTCTCGTGAATACAAGCATCAACACAAGTATTCCTTTCACTGAGTGTATGCGGTGTTGACCCACATCATGTTGGGGGAGTCGTGTGCGTGATGAGCCCATAGTTGCCCCGATTAACCAGCCAGATGAACTCCCTCCTCCATCACCACCCGAGTCTGTTGTACGTGTAACGGAAATAGACGAGGGGATCCGAATGGCACCATCGTGATTGAACAACTCGGGGCAAAACAGCCATCAATGTGATACGACCACGACTTAAAGTGGCAGGACAATGTTTGCATGCAAGATTACATGTAGTAATAGTAGTGGGCTGCATAGGAATCTAGAGAAAATGTTTGAAATGAATCTACAAAAATAATATGTTGATGTATCGCCGATGATAACTGTGCTCTGACAAATGTTCTCTAAAAATAACAACAGTACACTATATACAATTAACTAACCCGCTTTGTTTTGCCCCGTGAACACAAAGGACTAACCAGTCTGCATGTATCAATGTAGCTACGCAGTATTAGTTCCCTTACTACTGTGTAATGTGTGATCCGGTTGGTTGCTATGTACATATATCGCAATTCCACACCAATAACCATGACCAAAATAAACACGCCTCATAAAGTATCATAATATTTGCATTTAATAATTCATCATAATATGTCCGTCCAAAAAGAATCTTTGTATTTGTATATCGTTTCCTAGAAATATGTATATCATTTGATATAAATATGAGTACATCTAAGTTGACATTCTATGATGTAGTATATATATTATTTATATTCTTGTATAATCTAATATTACTATAGATCCTATGCATCAAACTATCAATATGCTCCAAGTTGAGATGATGTGATTTATAATATCAATCATTTACATTCTGGCCTAAGTCTAGTATATTACTAAATACATGTATCTAGTAATCAATGTCAAGCGAGCAAAATGAGTTTTCTTTTAACAACACATTATCCACCATTAAATATAGACCATTACAAAACAGAAGTGTATACTTCGGTCAACCTTGGGAAAAAAACATCAAGATTCTTCATTGGACTTGGCTCAGCACTCAGTATATTCTAGATATGGTCGTCTGGATTGAACATAAAAAAACGCCCATAAAGAAATATAGCTACAGTCATACCAGGGGAGTGCGTATAGATTTACTCGTAATAAAGTTGTATAGAACCCACTGCGTCACGGCTCTAGACGTATATAGAGAACAGATAGGGCAGGCATTACGTATATTGAGATGACATAGAGACACTAATTCTAGAGCTGAACAGATTTGTTGAGCATTTATTATTCTACAGAACTATTAGATAGTCTACAAGAGTAATTAGTTGTGTGATAATATGGCTGAGGTATTTACAATGGAACCACTCCTTACCTGGTATAACACCTATGATACAGGTTGCTACTACATTTAGGTCTGTGTGCTCATCTGCATTGTAACAATGACCTAAACACATTTGGCAAAACACATGCAGAATTGTATACTAAACACCATTTGTAATTATGTACTGCATCTTGTGCAGGACATAAGACGAATCATTAATAATAATACATTTCAGAATCGCTCTGATGGCGGGATAGCTAAGTTCGTGTTGAAACTGTTATACGTACATATTTCTATCCATATCTGTGTTAATCATCCTGACTCTATTTGCTAGTGCACAGAGTGCAGCAATATGGACAGACTGAAGAAGAGACTGTAGGGTAGACTGTATGGACAGGCACTGAAGATGGGAACTATGACAAGGTTAATTAGTTGATGTATCTTACACAAAGAGCCATGCGGATTTATTTTGAACACACTTAATTCGTCCATTCAACTACTTCCTGGAATGGAATGCCAAAGATTCAGGCTATAACCAGCATTGACGGCGTTCCAGGTTGGTAGACGTGAAGACGTGCTGACATTTAGCCAAGGGTTACAACGTCCACGTCGACACCTCCGCCGTCCATCGGGCGTCCACTGTTTGCTTCTCCAGCCACGGAGAACACCGGCGACACCTGCACCATCGTCCACACCCCGGTCAGGATTAGACCAACATCCTTAATGACACCGAAACACATCTGTGTGTAGCATAACATCTCAGCCCTCATCAATATCGCAGACCTCATACATTCCTCATACAACTACTTAAGACAATCAGGAAAACAAACCGAAAGTTTGATAACGTCTCTACGAACTAGTTTACAGGAAGGAGTCCATAGTCTGGAAATTGATTACACGCGGACTAGATCAATCCGACGTAATGAACTGTAGGAGTGCAAGACAACATAATGCTGGCAACGCGAGACGGCGGGTAATGTGAGACGCCTGCCACACGTGTATCGGCGGGATTAAGCCCGGTGGCTTACCGTGTGTTCATAGAAGAGAATCAACTTACAGCAGTTGCGCTGGCAGCTGGCTACACGGCGAGTACACCGGGCGGTGGAGGTATTGATCAGGAGTTCCGGCTGGGACGGAGACCAAGGGGCGGCCGCATCCCGGATACACGGCCAGTCTGCGCCACTCCGTCTGTCCTGTCTTGTGCTGTCCTAGTCCGGGGTGGCACTCTTCCTAGTACTAGTTCGGAGTCGAAAGTGTCCGGAGGGGCACACCTCTTCCTAGTCCGGAGTGTCAAAGCTAGACCTAGTCCTGAGTGTCCTAACTCTTATTGCATTCCTTGTCGTGAGCTCGTCATCATCTCGAGCCTCAGAAGTAATCCTTGTTCAGAGCGTCATAGTCATAGCCATAACCAGGGGTCAGAAGTTATTCCTGAGCGACACGTACAGTTCTTCCTTGATTGGAGTGTCACAACTAGTAAGTGCAGAGTGTTTCGATTCGTCATTATCCGAAGTGCCGAGTACTTTAACTCATCTTGGACTTGTGTCTCACCTGTGCTAGAACATGTCCTAGAACGGAGTGCCATAACTTATCCTATAACTGCGCTAAATCACGTCCTACAACAGTGTCACAATACATCCCAGGCAGGAGTGTCACAACTTGCGGTAGACTGGATTGTCACGGTTCGTGATAGACTGGGGTGTCACAACTCGCGGTAGACTGGATTGTCACGGTTCGTGATAGACTGGGGTGTCACAACTCGCGGTAGACTGAATTGTCACGGTTCGTGATAGACTAGGGTGTCACAACTTGTGGTAGACTAGAGGGTCACAATACGTGGTAGACTGGAGTCTTACAACTCATGGTAAACGGAGACGGAGACCGATGAGTGACAACTTGTGGTAGACTGGACAGTCACAGTTCGTGGTAGAATGGAATATAAACTGGAGTGTTATAACTCGTGGTAGACCAGAAAGTCACAAATCGTGGTAGACTGGAATGTCACAACTCGTGGTAGACGGGAGACTGAAGAGTGATAACTCGTGGTAGACCGGAAAGTAACAACTCGTGGTAGACCGGAGAATGATGAGTGACAACTCGTGGTAGACTGGAATGTAACAACTCATGGTAGACCGGAGACTAAAGAGGCACAACTCGTGGTACCAGACTGGCGCGTCACAACTCGTGGTAGACAGGAGTGTCATAACTTGTGATAGACAGTAGTGTCACAACTTGTGATAGACAGGAGTGTCACAACTCGTGGTAGACCGGAGCGTCACAACTTGTGGTAGACCGGAGCGTCACAACTTGTGGTAGACCGGAGCGTCACAACTTGTGGTAGACTGGAGCGTCACAACTCGTAGTAGACTGGAGCGTCACAACTTGTGGTAGACCGGACTGTCAACTCGTACTATACCGAGACATCACGGAGTACAATGCTATGCTACTCACATCGACTGAGGAGTTGTAACGTGAGTGTTTAATATGAATTGATACAATCAAATATTTACTTCTTGCTGTGTTGGTGATGGTTATAATAATAATAATAATATTAATAATAATAATAATAATAATAGATTGGTGAAGATTTGTATCGCGCCATGAACAATATCTGGGATGAATTCAAACCCCAAGGCGCTACAATGGGTTTAAAGTTCCTAGTTTAAAGTGTCCTGGGTTTAAAGTTCCTATAGTGTATTCTGAAGAAGTATCACGTAACTGTTATTATAAACATCCACATATTGCTCAATCTTTGTAGAATGCGTTCGAAGAATATATATTCAAAAAATAAAAGGCTAATAGTAAAAATAACTAGAGAACACATGACAGTAACTATCCATTCACAGATGCAGGTAAATCTGCACTGGAAGAAGTGCATTACTATCCAATTGGAATTTACTGTAAATGAGAGTAGCTGTCTAATTATATATACAGGAAAACATACACAAACAATAAACACATTGCCTGATTTCTGACTTTAGACATTGACTTTAACATATATACTACCGTCCATATCTAAGGGTACGATTGATAGTGATGCTATTTATATTACTTTCATACGCAGACACATACAAAGGTATAATTATATCAAATCATTGGAGTGGAATTTACAACACACGCGAGAAGATGTCTGGCTAATACTGTGTGATTGAGTGTGTCTCTTCGGGTTGTGTAACGGTACTATTTAAAATGTGTCTCTTTGGCTTGTGTAACGGTACTATTTAAAATGTGTCTCTTTGGCTTGTGTAACGGTACTATTTAAAATGTGTCTCTCTTTAAATGTTAACAAGTATTATATGTATGCGTTCCCTTATTGTTTGACGGTATCAGTAAGTTTGGAGGTGATTGCTCTAGAGATTACTCCGTTACATTAGGGAAGAAATATCGTTTCGTAGCAATCTTGTAAGACTGAATTCTAATCTATGTTTTAAATATTTAAGTAAACAAGTTGTAAAATGGTATACATTGCATATACTATTATGTGCTACTATTTCATGTACATATAGGACATCATGAAAATTAAGCAGTCTTAGATCAATGAATGATAGTAGACTTCGTCCGCCTTAACGACATAAGCTGTGTAGTATTTCCCTGCAGACCAATGTGACAGATCTAGACCTGACCCACACTGTCTGCAGCTACAACTGAAATTCTAGATCTTGAGAACCTTTTACTTAGACTAGTGCCAGACTAATAACTTTTCTCATTTCTACTCGTATAATGTATATATGTGTTCCAACGTTGGAGGTAGTAGTGTTATTAATTTATTTTCACATTGGTCTGAAAAACGGCGCCTGGTCTGGTAGATACTTTAGTCGTACTCTATAGTTTATGCGACATATATATAGATCTAATAGGAATATGCACATTATATTACATTTATCCAGTAGACTAGTTAGGAAGGAGACTGTTTCTGTCCATCCATACTACTCGATAAATGTAATAACGCCGTCCTACCACCGTGGACGACAGAGCAGCATAAATCCCCCTCCCCAATATTGGTTATCTTCACCGGCCGTAAACAACATAGGGATAGTTATCTCTCACTCTCTCGTTATTGCTACTAGAGATTCTATCAAGTGTGATTTGTCCTTGAAAATGCAACCTCTCAACTCGTGCAACGTCCGGAGGTCCGCAGCCATTGCTTGGGGACCAGGTTACGTGTCCGCGTGGCCGGATCATTGCCAGTAACTTGGTTTATCTGGGTTCCCAATAGTCCCATGCCCACGCCTAAACAGCAATAAACGACGCCAGGGGTCAAAGTGCAAGTAGCAGAAATATAAACTACTCAGGAAGATACTTAGTCTAAAACAAAAGAGCAATTCAAAAAAGTGATCGAGCATTAATGTCATTTACTTTTTTATACATTATTACATTTACTGCTCTTGTGACATTGATGCGTTGTGATTACTGTACATAATGGAGATCAGATGGTGATTACTGTACAGAATGAATATCAGATGGTGATTACTGTACAGAATGGAGATCAGATGGTGGTTACTGTATGGAGATTAGATGGTGATTAGCACTGGTTACTGTACGGAGATCAGATGGTGATTAGCACTGGTTACTGTATGGATATCAGATGGTGATTACTGTACGGAGATCATATGCGATATGGTGGTTACTGTACAGAATTGAGATTATATGGTGATTACTGTACTGAGATATTATGGTGATTACTGTATGGAGATCAGATAGTCTGTTTAATGATGGCAGACCTAGTCAAGGAAATAGCTATAACTTGTTGTGCAATATATATATGGAATAGATCATATATACATGTATCATTGTATGCAATCATGCATAATTCTGTAGTTTTTCAGACACATTCAATACTCTATCTTTACCATTAGTGTGTGCATGTGTGTGTGTGTGTTTGTGTGTGTATGCGTGTGTGTGTATGTGTGTGCGCGCACGTGTGTGTGTGCGTGCGTGTGTGTGCGTGCGTGTGTGACTATCATCAGTATATGTTTGTTGTTGTCTACATCCTAGTCAACAAGTCCACTGACTATCATCGGACGTGTGTGTAGTAATCACAACCATTGTGTGTGTAGTTCCATGCTTTCTGGCAGAATAATAAATATGTCACACATTTACATTTCATTTACAATAATCCGATGTTGTTAGCATAAAAGCTGAAGTGCTATATTTGATGGTGTGTACAATACGGTCCCCAATAAACACGTGTGTTGCTTACAGTGGAGGATTCACGACGAGATCCCGCATTGTTTGGTATTGGTTCCACGGCTGATGTCATGAACCGGATATAACATTTCATACCCAATGACAGTTGCTGAATGTGCACCATTAGTGCAATGTACTATATGTTCTAGTATAAATCAAATGTGGATATCAACATCTCCAGCGTGAAGGCAATAAACATCATCCAGCGGGAAGCATCAAGGCAAGGGGACGTTATCATGTCGCTGTGGACGGTTCCTATACATGGCATGTGATTCCATGACAAAGACCAAATCTTGAGTACGACTCCATACCCACCCACGCTCTCCCCGAGTCCTAGTGTCCGACATTGTTTTCAAGACTCGGAAGTGATGGATAATGTTGGTCAATCAGATATTCTCGCGATCTTTCAGTTCTTCAGGAAGCTGAGTAGCTTT
Organism: Lepetodrilus elevatus; assembly: GCA_034780755.1. Taxonomy (NCBI): domain Eukaryota; kingdom Metazoa; phylum Mollusca; class Gastropoda; order Lepetellida; family Lepetodrilidae; genus Lepetodrilus; species Lepetodrilus elevatus. The sequence continues at coordinate 13,725 of JAVCKZ010065911.1, forward strand.
TAAGGGTCCTTCTCTCCCGCGCCGTCGTGTTGACTGGGATTGACTCAGCTAATGCCGTGTGTGAACAATGACAACCCTTGCCTTGTAAGTGAACTAGGCGAATGGAATGTACAGATAATACCATTCTATAGTAATCAGTACGACCAGATAACATCGTACTAGCGTACTTGGTACTACCATTTAACATAGTACTTTAGTACTCAGTACGACCAGATGACATCGGTCTAGCATACTCAATACAAACAGATAACATCGTACTAGCGTATTCAGTAGGACCAGATACTATCGTACTTTAGTACTCAGTACTGCAATATAGCATCATACTTTAATTAGTACTCGGTACGACCAGACAGCAAAATAATTTAATACTCAGTACGACCATACAATACCGTACAAGGAACATATAATAGCGTACTTTAATATTACTCTGTACGACCAGATAACACATCGTACTTTAGTACTCTGTACAACCATGCATATAGAATCGAGTTCAAATCCCGTCCCGGGAGTCCGGCATCAATGTTCGCGAAAGTTACCTTTCTGACGCGATATGATGCGCTGTCTGTAGAGTGGCAATGCAGTTATCATACTTGGTCCGTCAGTACCAGCCAGTGCTAACAGGTTTACTGCAACAGTCAGCGCTACGGATGTTGCGGGTTTCCTCCTGCCATAAACTGACAGTGTCATGATGTAAATGAAAGAATCTTGAAAGCGATTCTAAACCCCTATTATACAATAATGCAGCACCGCCCTATAAAACTCAGGACGGTCATACGACATCACTCTCTACAGTATCTGGTGACGGTCATACGACATCACTCTCTACAGTATCTGGTGACGG
>JAVCKZ010065922.1:0-14564 GCA_034780755.1 Lepetodrilus elevatus
CTGCGGCATCGTTCTCTTCCTCATCAAAATATTATGCTGTGAATTATATCTTAGTTGGCTATTTTTAGAGATGCCCAGTATTGCAAATATGAGTGGGGTTTGCTGTCTATGTCGCCATGGATTTTGCCATCTCGATTGCTGCTTTTAGGCTACCTGTCTCTGCGTTGCGGGTTCCCGCGAGATCAAGCGCAGTGCCATGATCTACTGAGGTACGAATAATCGGTAACCCCAGCGTGATGTTGACGGCCTGGCCGAAGCCACTGTGCTTGAGTACGGGCAAGCCTTGATCGTGATACATGGCCAAAACGGCGTCCGCATTTTTCAGCATGCGAGGAGTAAAGGCCGTGTCAGCGGGCAGTGGGCCTGTAAGCTGGAGTCCTTCACTTTTTAAATGATTGAGGGCAGGGGTTATGGTATTGATTTCTTCACGCCCTAGGTGTCCGTCTTCACCTGCATGGGGGTTGAGTCCACAGACTAAAATATGGGGTTTTGCAATATGGAAATAGGATTGCAGATCGTGATGGAGAATGTGGATGGTTTGCGTAAGGCGCTCGGTCGTGATTGCATCGGCAATTTCACGCAAGGGTAGATGAGTGGTGACGAGTGCTACTCGCAGCGAATCGGTGGCAAGCATCATAACCGGATGAACGTTACCACAAAGGTTGGCGAGGTATTCGGTGTGACCGGAAAAAGAGATACCTGCTTGGTTGATAATGCCTTTGTGTACGGGGCCAGTGATCATGCCGGAAAATGCTCCACTCAGGCATCCTTTAGCGGCTTTTGTGAGTGTTTTTAGAACATAGTCCGCGTTGTCTTGATTTAATTGCCCTGTTTTTGCGGGGGCAGCCAACGGTTGGGGTAAGACACGAAGGTACGGGGTACCATCGCTTGGTTGCGTGTTCGTTTCTGGATAGTGGACGATATGCAGTGGTAAGCGTAATTGGCTCGCACGTTCGGTAAGCAAATCAGGGTCGGCGATAATAACGATATCGTTAAGTGTCTCTTGCTGTGCAAGCTGGATGACTAAATCTGGACCGATGCCGGCGGGTTCGCCGGGGGTTAAGGCTAAAGGTTTCATGGTATTTAATTGTGTTGGGCCTAACTTGTCGGTTTCATTCCCGGTAAACGGTACTCTACATAGGATTCATCCCTGAGGCGGCGTAACCAGAGCTGTGTTTCTTCCTCACGTTTTTGTTTTAGAATGAGTTCGCGTGCGCGTGCTTGCAACAAATCTTTGGGTACATCCGTAGTGCGCCGCTCCAGTAACTGGACGATGTGCCAGCCAAAGCGGCTTTTAAAAGGTTCGCTGATCTCACCAGGAGAGAGTTTTTGCAGTGCTTCTTCAAAGGCTGGAACAAATGTTCCAGCCGATGTCCAGCCTAGGTTTCCTCCTTTGGCTGCGCTGCCGGGGTCTTTGGAGTATTTTTTTGCCAGCGTGCTAAAGTCGGCACCTTGCTGGATTTCTTGACGCAATTTTTTTAGTTGACGTTGCCCATCTTTACTAGGGATCAATATGTGTCGGGAACGGGATTGTTGGATCTTCGATTTCTTATCACCACCTGCAACTTCCATAAGCTTAAGGATATGAAAACCACTGGCGCTGCGAATTAAAGGGCTCACTTGTTTGGGGCGTAGCTTGAGTATCTCTTTGCTGAAAAGCGTGGGTAATTGGTCGCCATTACGCCACCCTAGGTCGCCGCCTTCCAATGCCTGTTGGCCGTCAGAGTAGGCGATTGCAAGTTTGGAAAAGTCTTCTCCATTGCGGGCTTTTTCTAAGACTTCATTTGCTTTTTGGTTCGCTTTTTTGATGCGCTCTGGGGTCGCTGCTTCGGGGAGTGCAATCAGTATATGGCTTAGGCGGTAACGCTTATTGGCTTCGCCCGCGTCGCCGCTTTTTTTGATCAGATCCTCGATTTCTTGATCGCTGACATTGATGCGGCTATCGACTTGTCGCTCGCGCAGCTTTGCAATGGCGAGTTCGTTGCGAATGTCTTCACGGAACGTGGAATAGTTTAGTCCCTCTTGGGTGAGTGCTTTTCGAAACTGCGGTAGTGACATAGAATTTTCCGCAGCGATATTCCTTACTGCTTTATCGAGGCTGATATCGTCGATACGAATGCCTTGAGTATTTGCACGTTCAAGTTGTAGTTTTTTAACAATTAATCGTTCCAGTACCTGTGGAATCAGTACTTCTTGTGCGGGGAGTTTTACTTGGCGTGACTGGAGTTCTTGGGCAATAACCTGGAGTTCTTGTCGTAGTTCACTCTCAGTGATGATGTCTTGCCCTGCGATAGCAACCACCCTATCTAACCATTGCGTCTCGGCAATTGCGGTCAGAGGCAAGAGCAATATGAGTAATACGTATAGAACTTTATTTATCATCAGCTTCATATCCTAAAATACTGTGCTCCAGAATGTGGCCGCCCTCACCAAAAGCCGCTAGGCCTTTAAGGACGATCTGGAAATTAATGCTGTTATTATAGTCTTCTTCATCACCCAGTATAAAACGGCGCGATGTAAGGCGGGCTTTCCAACAGCAGCTTTCATATTCTAACCCGGCAAGCACTTCAAGGTCGCGGTGTTCACCGTGCGAATATAGCCATCGGCCGAGAAAACGCCAGTTTCGATTAATGGGCCAGGCCAAGGATACATTGGTTTGGTCTACTTCATCGTCCCGGCGAAAGCGGTGCTCTATATTGGCAATTTTATGGTTGTTGCCTCGATACCCGAGTAGCAGAGTGCTTGCCCGAGTTTTATTAAAGTCACGGTCGGTTATTAAGCTGCCACGACCCAACCAGTGTTTGCTGGGTGAGAAGGAAAGCTCTGCAACGTAATCTGAGCGATTATCGGTGTTGGGCGCTTTATCGGGCAGAGTGACCTTGCGGTCATTGAAATAATAGATCTGCCCAAAGCTGGCTCGCATGAGCTCATTGCCACCTTGACGGTCTATGAGACGGCTGGAAAGAGCGCCGGTAATTTGCCTGGCGTCTCCAAAACGATCAATACCGCTGAAACGATTCTCTCTGAACAATGATGAAAAGATAAAGCTAGGCTCGTTGGTGTCAAACAGGGGAATGTCATCTTGAGCGCGGAAGGGTGTGCGGACATAAAACAATCGAGGCTCCAGTGTCTGGATATGGTTGTTGGATGCGTCACGCTCGAAAATGAGGCCGCTATCGACTGTGGTGATGGGTAAGCTGCGGGTTATGTGTCTATCGGCAATATCTGGATGGGTGTTAAGTGCGTATTGTGTGTAGTGCCAGCTAATGGTGGGTTTAAAAAAACTGCCAGGCGTTTGCAGATTAAAACCCAACCGAGGTGAAAGATCCATGCGTAATCCTTCGACAAGGGTGTCGTGAGTAAAGCGGGTAATATCACTTTCCAAGCTCAAGTTTGCGTGTTCGCTGAATAATGACCTGGAAGCTAATGCGGTGACTTGCGGTAGTCGACGATAAGGTCGGTCTTTTTCCTGAATGGTTTCATCCACTGTTTGATAGGCTTGGGTTCGTATCAAGGCATTAAAGTGGCGTGAATCGTAGCGTAAGTCTGCGCGTCGCTCTAAATGGGTCACGCTGCTAAGATCCAGGCCATCAGAAAAGTCTTTGAAATAGTCCCCATCGGAAACAGTGCTACCGTCTAGTTGGAGGCTCCAGTGCTGGTCGAGTGTAGAGTGGTGTCTTAGCGTATACTGGTAGCGTTTTTGCCCATTGGCTTTATCTCGGTTGAGGTAGTCTGCGGCTAGCATGCCTTCATATTTATTACCCAGATAACGAAATTGATTTTTAAACATGATGCCACGGTCGCTCATAATGCGTGGCGTTAGGGTGGCGTCATATTGGGGCGCGATATTCCAATAAAAAGGTAGCGATAGCTCGAAGCCGGTTTGGTTGCCGTTGCTGATGTTAGGGAATAACATGCCGCTAACGCGTTGATCGCTGATTGGGAAATAGGCGATTGGGAGGTAAAGGAAAGGTATTCCTTTAAAGCTTAAACTGCTCCAATGGGCTACACCCATGCCTTTACCCTGGTCGAGATGGAGTTTCTTGGCTCTCAGCATCCAGTCCTTGTTACCCGGGTTGCATGTGGTGTAGGTGGCTTTGTTCAGAGTGACGACGTCCGCTTTGCGTTCGACGGTGTTTGCACTTCCACGTCCATGTCGGGGAATCAACTGGTATTCTACATTTTCAAAGTGCCCTAGATCTTGCGCATCGAGAAACTCGGCTCTATCGCTTTCAAATATATAATCTTCTGAGCGCAGCCTGATATTGCCCTCCGCTTGAACCCGGCGAGGTTTGTCTTCTACGAGGATGTTGTCTGCCTGAAGCAGTTCAGTGTCTCGTTGCAAGGTGACGGATCCGGTAAACCTCAATGCATTATTGCCTTCCGTGCGCACTTCATCAGCATGGACTTTTGACCCGCCTTTAGGGAGTGTCGGGTTGGGAGGCGTTTTTATGGCGGCTGGAGGTGCGTCGCACAATGGGCGCTCCACTTCTTCTGCGAATAGTATGGCCGAAGCAAGCCATAAAAGACTGGTATAGCAAAGTTGTTGGAACGGGTGGGGCAGTCTCATGAATAGGAGGTGGCATGTTCTTGGTGTAGTGAGAGTAAGGGATGGGGGAGGTGGTGTAAATGTTAAGTCCGCCTGGGTATTCGATAACGCTCAACACCATTATTTTCGTTTGACGTGGGAAAGGATGTGTGCTAGCTGTATTATTAATGATAATCCAAAACCAAATTCACTGAATTGTTCGAGGGGAGGCGTGAAATGAATAGACGGTTATTGGTTTTAACCTTGTAAGCGAGACGGATAAGCCGGATTCGGCATGAGAACAGACAATTGCGCAATATAAATTTAATTAATAATGGTAAATAGTCCCATCCAAAACATTGGGTGGGACTATTTCTTATGACATGCTTGAGTAAAGTGAGAGGGAGTTGAATAAGTCTTGCTAATAGGCTATTTTCCTCTTCTAAATCATTGGCTTATAGGCAAGTAACTTAGCTCATAAATTCGAGTATTTTAAAATAGCACACTCTAGAGAGCTAGCATTTATTCATTATATCTACCCAAAATAGCCCAATCGATGCATTATCATGTTTGTGCCTAGTTAATCGCAACCGCAGCCATTATCGTAGTCGTCGCCGTCATCATAATTATCGTCATTACCGTGGTCGTCATCATAGCCACCGCCACCGCCACAGTATATGTATATATCTCCACCACTATCTCCGTGTCCACCATGCCCATGATGCCCGCCATGTCCATGATGTCCACCATGCTTGCCTTTTTTTCCACCATATTTTCCGTGCTTGCCGCCACCTGATACTTTTTTCAGTTCCTCAGTTAATAGATCACGCATATTTTTTCTCCAAGTTAAACAATTTTCTTATCGAATTTAAAGAAAATAACAATCTTCCAGATATAAAGTTGCTGGTAGAGTTGTTACCGGTTGCATTCAAGAATTAAGTACAAAAGCAATTAGACTTAAATATTTATCCTCAAATGATCACGACAAATCATCGCTTAAGTGAACACTACCAAACCTATTCTAAGGATTCCCTAAGGATTTCTTAGGAAATCCTTAGGTTTTTATGGATATAGTAATTCCTGAATTGGAGTAAGGGTTTTATCCACTTTTCGTATTCTTCGGCCCTCCGAAGGACTCTAAAGTGAGTCAGAATGTTAATTTTGATGGAATTAATTGCATTCTTCTCAAGCGAGGTAAAGCCCTATTTACCCTAGTTCCACTAATAACCCACGAGGAAATTGGAAAATCATGCAAACTTCAACCTTTATTGATGATGAGATCGCATTGAGCTGGGTAAGTAACCAGTTCTCATATAAAGAATATAATTTAATCAGAGAATATCCATGGTCAAGAATATTTGAACTAAGAGGTGATAACAACATAAACTACTTAAAGCTTGTTCCGCTAAAACAGCCCCAGGTGCTGAAAACTAATTCAGTTTTATCTTCTAATTTTCAATCAGTTATACCCGAAACAATTGCAACCAGTGAAAAGCTTGGCTTACAATTATTACGTCATCACGGTGGTATAGAACTGAATTCTTTCCCAAGCGAGTCTCAAAAAAGTAAACTCCTATTTACCTATGCAAAAATACAAGCAGAGGCTCTAAAAAAGCCCGAGATTCTCTCTTCGATTCCCTCGCTTGAACTCGAAAACTTACTTACAAAGTTTATTGAATTTTTCAAGCCAAGCGCACAACCCCCCGCAGTAACTAGTGACTCGGTACAGGCAGATTTTTTCCTAGGATCCAAAGAATCTGAAGAATATTACGGGGTTCTACTGGCACGTAAAGAGCTACTGAGTGAGTTTCTTCGAAATGCCACTTTATTGCCTCCTACCTTAAATCACTGCGATCTCCGCACCGAGAACGCGGCGGAAAGCCGTGACGGTTCAAGTGTTATTTATGACTGGGATGATGCGCTTATTGGCCCCGTCGGATTATCATTGCAGGCTTTTTTTAATGGTTGTTTTAATATTTGCAAATATATTGATGCTGATCTTGAGAGAATTGAAGATAAAAAAGTTTTCCGAGAAATGCAGTTATTGCAGGACTATATCACTGAGCTTGACAATCAAGGCTACGCTTCTTCAGAAGTGCTGCATAAGGCATTGCCTGCCTCTGCTTGTGCTGGTGCAATGCAAGCACTTCTGAACTATGCTCATTTCCCAATGCAAGATGATCTTTATATTTTTGATGTCAACGAATATTTTGTGAAGCGCTTAGATGACCTATTGAATCTATGCGATTATTTGGCCTGTTCAAATAGGAGGAGTGCCCTCTGTTTTGCAAAGGACTATCGAGAAAGAGGTATCTTATTTCGCGCTGTATATATTTATCGGCAGTATCTCGAAAGTCACCCCAACGACACGGTATTTCGTAAAAAACTGGCGACCACTTTAAATGACAGTGGTAAGTGGAAAGAAGCAATCGAGTGTTTCCACACAATTCTCGAACACAACCCCGGTGATGCTGCAACGTATAATGAGCTTGGCGTTACTTTAATGAAAAATAAATGCCCAGAAGAAGCTGTCATTAATTTTGAATTGGCCCTTTCAAATTACCCCGATTACAACAAGGCGCAGTCTAACCTTAATAAGGTAACCGAACTTCTAGAGATGATGGATCAAGCGAGTCATCCCAATAAACTACCTCCTGTATGGGTTTCGGATGAAGAGAGAGAGGCTGCTGAAATTTCTTCCGAAAAAGTTGATTTAGCAAGTTCCTTGTTTAAACAATATGGGGCGCTGCAGGTAGAAAATGTTTTTGATGTCAATATGCTTCAAAATATCAAGAAGTTAATTCTTGATAAATATAACGCTTACTTTTCCCCCAAAGAGTATGATGATTGCCTTCGTTTGGGCGATAAGCGCCATATGGTTACGCTTGATATTGAAGGATCAATCAACTCTCCTTCCTTATATGACAACCCTGTCATTAGCGCTATTGCCAAACAAATTTTGGGTGATGACTATATTTTAGGTGCCGTAAATATCGGGGTTTCTTTACCAGGATCTGAAAACCAATCGATCCATAAAGATTATCCGCCTCTTTTTGGTGAGAGTGATAAATTTAGAGATAATATACCTTGTTTTGCGATAGGTGTATTAATTCCGCTTGTGCAGCATTCTCATACAGTAGGCACCACTTTAGTTATTAAAGAAAGCCAAGGGATATCGCAAAAAGCTGCTGAGACTTTACCTGGTCAAGCACCTCTTCTCGATATCGGATCCTGCTTAATGATTGACTATCGGGTAGGTCACCAAGGTCTTGCCAATAGGTCTAAAGACGTAGTGCGTCCTTTATTAACTCTTATCTTTCATCGTTCTTGGTTTCGTGATTGCGTTAATTATAGAAAACAACCACCGATAAAAATTGATGATGAAATTTTTAACACCGCGCCAGAACGACTTAAAGAATTAATTTCTTGGGCAAAAGACGAAGCTGTTATTAATCCTATGAAACTGGAAGACTAAGTTACCGTACGTATATTTTATGATGGCATAATGAATCGTTGGAATAGCTACTATGTTCTGTTATACAAGAATATAGTAGCCGTTCCACTGTAAAGATCGAGCAACGCCAGTATTGGCAAGGTATGCAGAGTCACTGCGGTTATTTTGAAATGCATTGGAAATCTGGATGTGTAGGAGATGCAAAGGCGATTTGGCCTATACGTTAGCAGGAGGAAGTTCAACACAACGATCTGATTCAGTTAGATTTTTTCTTTAAGGTCATTATTACCTAAAATACTGAGTAGAGGAAAAATGTACAATTTAAGCTCATGTGGATTCTGTCTTGACTATGGGGTTCACTTTACGGTATCAATACGAATATAGTTCGGTTGCCCGTTAGGTCGGGGTTGTGCTTCTCTCCGATTCAACGATAGTGGCTTTTTTCTGTTTTACGGCCTCCACTTGCTCCCCAAAGGAGTTAATCCAGTTGTAGACAGCAATATGACTAAAACCAAGGATTCGCTCAATAGAGCGAAATCCAAGCCCTTCTAAATAAAGTGTTAAAGCCAATCTATGCTGTGATTCATTGGAGGTATCAGATTTTGGGAGACCGTGGATATTCAGGCATAACCTTTGTTATGCCTTCTTACGAAAAAGATAAGTACGATGTTAACTATGCCAATTTAATTTGCCACACTGGCTCCAATAATACCCGCTTGAAGGCTACGCATTTGCTCCTGACTCATCGAACCCACCCCCAAATCGATAACCTCTTTGGTGCCTGCTTTTAGAACACCATTGAGTGGCGCTTTCGCCTGGCGCATCCTTCCATCTCTACCCGCATATTTCACAGCGATCACTAAACCCCTGACATCTTTTGGCGTTGGGTTACTAATCTGAGCGACCAATCGCCCACGGTTATCCATTGTGGTACGTACTTGGATATATTTCCCTGGATTGTCAGCAAGGTCAAGTTCCACCAGAGAGCTAAACGCCTGCTTTCCCGAGTCCCCTTTATCACCGGCTGCTTTAACGAAATATTCTTTCGCCTTATTAATGTCACCTTCTAGCTTCGCAATGTTTCCTAATGAATTAAAGGCGTTGGCCGTAGGTAGGAGTTTAAGGCTATTATCAAGATCCTGCTTAGCTTCTCCATGAATATCGAGTTTTTCGTTTACGAGACCACGTTGCAGGTGGTAATAAAAAAACTTGTCGTTGTATCCAAGTGCTTTATCATATTCACGCTTTGCCGATGTAAGCTGACCTTTCTCCAGCTCGATATCGCCCAGCAATGCATGAAAATGTCCTTCTTTTGGCTCAACGGCTAGCGCTTGCTGAACCAATGATTTTGCCTCCTCAACCTTACCCTCAGCCAAAGCTTTGCGGCCTTTATCGTAGGCAGCGTACGCATCTTTAGTTCGCATAATATGCGCCGTTTTTTCCTTAAACCGCACTTCACCACGCTCTCCACCTGGGGGTAATTCCGCTACTTTTTTAATATTATTATCAACGCGTTCCTTTGACGGAGGATGGCTAGCAAAAAGACCGCTGATCCAATCTTGCTTATGCCCTTCTGATAGTTTGACAAAGGTTTTTTGCAGATCAACAGCCCCTTTAGGGTCATAGCCCGCACGCGACATATACTCCATGCCATAAAAGTCGGATTCGCGCTCCGCATCCCGGCCATACTTAGTGGTAATAAGTTGGGCACCCAATCCCGCCCCCATCTGCGCCAGTTGCGCGTAATCTTTCCCTTGAGTTGCCACCACGGTTGCGAGCATGGCACCTTGCATCAGCATACCTCGCGACATCGTTCGAGCCCCGTGCTTAGCCGCCGCATGAACAATTTCATGCCCAATCACTGCGGCAAGTTCGGCCTCATCATTTAATTCGGTTAACAGACCACGATTGACGACGATCTTACCGCCCGGCAGCGCCCAGGCATTGGGCACTGAACTGTTTAAGACTTTAAACTCATAGGGCAATTTTCGGTCACTGACCGCTGCAAGTTTCTGGCCTATCTCACTGATATAGGCCGTTAACGCCTCATCAACCACATAATCTCCTCCTTGCGACTGACGCATTGGCGCATATTGCTGCTCACCAATGGCAATTTCTTTAGACTCAGAGACCAGGCTCAGTTCTCTTTTCCCTGTCACTGGATTGGTGGCGCAACCCGAAATAACAAGAGGGATAAGTAGCAAGGATAGAAACAATTTATTCATCAAACCAAACTCCCGAGTGTTTAGGAGCATAAAGGATACCATTCCCATCGCCTTGAATCTTTTAACTCAGGCAGACACTCGGACAACGCGCTTACTAAGGCAATATCCAATCAGTACTTGGCTGGGTAGCCCTTCTTCTCCCAACCTAAAAAGCCTGCTTCGTAGTTTTTGACGTTTGTGAAACCCATTTTATTGAGTGTATCGACCGCCAGAGCGCTCCTTATTCCACCGCCACAATAGGCAACAACCGGCGTATCCTTATCCACGACATGATTAAAAATCTGTATTTCCAACCATCCGCGGGGGATTTCTACCTGCTGTTTAGCATCAATTTTTCCCATGCTTTTGACTTCGGTGGGCGTACGCACATCTAAAAGCACCACGTCCTGATCCTTGTCAAGCAGGGTCTTAAGTGACACAGAATCTATTTTCTCGACACTTTCCATCACTTTTCGCACATTCTGCTGCGCGATAGCCGCAAGATCCTCTGCTATTACTAACGGATGGAACCCACCCAGTAACAGCAATACCAGCACATACTTAATCATAATGACCCCGTAGAATTAATAATAAACTCAAAATAAGCATCCATCTGTACGGACAGTCTAATGCCCTAGATCCACCCACCGTCCTTCTAATAATGACGGTATTTAATCGGGATTTTCATAAAAGATATAACTCGTTGAATAATCACTGAATTCAAAATAGACTTTTTTCTCTCCTTTGTCTTTTTTCAGGTTTTGATTGATATCGAGTACGCCGTATCCATAACGATACGAACGTGCCGTATCCCCACTGGTAGCAACCGCTGTAGTAATTTTATCAATCTCGATAAATCGTTTGACCAACTTATCACCAGCATAGATATCGAGAACACCATCCGTTCCCGTATAATTCTGTACCGCGCGCCCCAACCGATTCTGTTGCTCCTGGGTGCAACCACTGAATACCACCAGAAGCACCACAGAAATGATATAAAGACTTGTTCTACTCATATACAAACCCTCCAAAATAAATACATGCTCATGCTAACCCTTTATCTCGCTACCGGCGTCATCGCAGGTATTCTCGCAGGCTTACTTGGCGTTGGCGGTGGCATCATTATCGTGCCTGCCTTACTATGGTCTTTTAACCGCCTTGATATTGCAACCGATCACGCCATGCAGATCGCGGTAGGTACCTCGCTGGCCACCATTATCGTCACATCGATTTCTTCCCTACTTGCCCATCACAAACGTGGTGCAATCCTTTGGGAAACTGTGCGCGATCTAACACCGGGAATCCTCATCGGCGCAGCCTTCGGAGCAATGGCTGCCGACTATCTCCCAACCGATATCCTACAAATGATATTTGCTATTTTCGTATTGTTAGTTTCACTACAAATGACGCTAGGCAAAGCACCCGCCGCCCACCGGCAACTCCCCGGTAACACGGGAATGGTCATTGCAGGCGGTGGCATAGGATCATTGTCTGCAATCGTAGGCATCGGTGGGGGCAGCCTTACGGTACCCTTCCTCGCATTTTGTAATATCAAGATGCAAAACGCCGTTGCAACCTCTTCAGCTTGTGGTCTCCCTATTGCAATTGCCGGGTCGATAGGCTTTGTGCTAATGGGACTCAACGAATCAGATCTACCCAACTGGAGCAGTGGATATATTTATTGGCCAGCATTTATTGGGATCACTATCACCAGTGCCTTTTTCGCCCCACTTGGCGCGCGTCTTGCTCACGCCTTACCGGTTGCGATATTGAAGCAGGTCTTTGGCCTATTGCTATCTCTGATGGGGCTGAAGATGCTCACCAGTTAACTAGCGGCCCACGCTAAACATACTGTCCTGCCGCAAACCCCGAAGACCAGGCCCACTGAAAATTAAAACCGCCAAGTTGTCCCGTTACATCCAGTACCTCACCGATAAAATACAAGCCCGGTTGACTTCGGCACTCCATCGTCTTGGAAGACATCTGCCGCGTGTCAACGCCACCTAGCATCACTTCTGCGACTCGGTAGCCTTCTGTGCCAGACGGTTTCAGACTCCAAGAGTTCAGGATTGAAGCAATACCGTAAAGAGCTTCGTTCGGCCATTCTCCCAGCGGTACATCGGCACGCTCTAACCAAAACAATGACTCTAGTTCAGCCACCAGCTTTTTAGGTAAATACGGAATTAATAGCGTACGTAAAACAGCTTTTGGGTGGGCCTCCTTAAATTGCCTCACTAACGCCTTTGCATCACAACCTGGAAGCAAGTTAATGTCCACTGTGGCACCCGAACACCAGTAACTGGACAGTTGCAACATAGCGGGTCCACTTAAACCGCGATGCGTAAACAACATATTCTCACGAAAGGCCCGCTCCCTAGTTGACGCAATCACGGGTAGTGAAATGCCCGATAAGCGCTGACATAAGCTTTTGTGCTGGTCGGTCATTGTGAAAGGAACCAAACCAGCTTGGGTCTCACAAATATTCAGACCAAACTGCCTTGCCAGTTCCAACCCATAGCCACTACTGCCCATTTTTGGAATCGATAAGCCTCCCGATGCTACCACCAGTGAATCTGCATCAAACACACCTTTGTTTGTTTCCACATGGCATTGCTTAGAAGCAAACTCAACACATGCGATCTCAGTCTCAACCAAAATATCAACATTCACCTGACGACACTCTTCCAGCAACATGTTCAATATGTCTTTAGCAGAATGATCGCAAAATAATTGCCCAAGCGATTTTTCGTGGTAAGCAATACGATGCTTCTCAAGCAAATGAATAAAATCCCACTGTGTAAATCGACTCAATGCAGATTTACAGAAATGGGGGTTTTGCGATAAGTAGCACTCAGGTTCGATGTGTAGATTGGTAAAATTACACCGTCCACCGCCGGAAATCAGAATCTTTTTACCCACCTTGCTCGTACGCTCAAGCACAACAATGCGCCGCCCTCTTTGCGCCGCTGTTAGCGCACACATGAGGCCCGCCGCACCCGCACCAATAATCACAACATCAGGAGAGTTCACAATCTTGGAGGTCATATGGATTTCTTCTTATCTTACCGTAGTCGAAAAGCAACGAGAAACCGGGTACTGTAGTGATGACCCTCATCCTTATCAACATACCTGTAAATGACTGAAGATACCTCCGTTATCGAACAAACACGGCAATGGGTAAAAACCATCATCGTTGGACATAACTTTTGCCCATTCGCCTATCGTGAAGTTGAACGCAACAGCATTCGATACCAGGCCACCCAATCTATGCGACTTGAAGCCTGTTTAGAAACAATGGTCTCAGAATACGACCACCTTGATTCTCATCCAGAAATCGAAACCACACTCGTTATATTTCCAAGCGCATTTGCTGACTTTGATACATTCGTAGATTTTATTGGCCTCGCTGACGCATTATTAAAAGACCAGGGCTACGAAGGTACCTACCAACTGGCCAGCTTTCACCCCAAATATCAATTTGCCGATGCCTCCACAGACGACCCAGCCAACTATACCAACCGTTCACCTTACCCCACATTGCACATTATCAGAGAAACCAGCATCGAAAAGGCCGTTGCAGGAATAACTGATCCTGAAAGCATTCCACGGCGTAATATTGAAGTCGCAAGAAATTTAGGAAGTAAAGCGTTACAAACTGCTTTGAAAGACTGCTTTAAATTAAAGCAATCTTAATATGGTTCTGGTTTATCAATAAACTGAAGTTTTTTCTTTTTAGAGCAACCCTCAGGACTTAATCTGTGCAGATTTAGAGCTATTAATACAATATCAATTGGTATAACTCTTTAGGCGATACGAAAGGTGCTGATATATTTTTTGGGTAATGGGTTATTTCTATGAATACGCACTACTTTTATAATGAAATATTATAAATAAATCAAATCAGCGCTGGATTTGGTATGCTGTAGAGCACTCAACAAATACAATCTTAGCCTATGTTTTTGGAAAGAGAAAAGACGTTGTTTTTAAGGAGTGTCAAGCCTTGTTAAAGCCGTTCAATATTAAACGATATTACCCCGATGATTGGGGGGCTTATGGACGAAATATACCAGCTAATGAACATAAAATAGGAAAGACAAGCACACAAAAAATTGAGCGAAAAATCTGAATTTAAGAACATGGATCGAGCGATTATCACGCAAAACTACTTGCTTTTCTAAGGATGAAAAAACACATGATATTGCTATAGGATTACTCATTAGGCTCTTCAGGAAAATTAGTGGGTAAAAAATAGCATAATGGCAGAAAAGCAGCATGAGAAATTGAAGTAGCGCATCCTGCGGCCAATTTGAGAAGATGTAAGTACGACCTCAATATCAACTCAAAAAAGGACGGCAAGATGCTGCTGAAGACTATCCTT
>JAVCKZ010065933.1:0-14560 GCA_034780755.1 Lepetodrilus elevatus
TTTTCTATTACTAGCATTTTCCATAGAACTATAAAGCTCCAAAGTTGAACGATTAGACCTAGGGACAGTGACATTTCACTTATTTGGACCCTTAAACTAATTTTTTTTAGATAAAATTACTTAAAATACACATGAAAAAAAATTGCTATAGGTGTGTCTAACTCTTATTTTAAATATGTACTAGATTTCATCTCAAAATTCTGATTTTTAAAAATGTTATAGGCCGGGGACAGAAAAAGTGGCATCTTTTGAGAATGACTCATATATTGTATGTGCCTACGCAGATGTTACTGTTAACTACAGATTAGTACCTCTCCGGTTATTGAGCAAAGAATACACATACTTCTACAATATATCCCGATCCCTTTCTAAATCTGTACCAGTGAACACATTCTGATATACAAAGTATATCCTTCACGAAGGACACATGTACACTATTATAGGAATGATAGGTATGGCCTTAGCTTTTAGTAAATAGCGTACATGTGTATATTGTAATGTTTAATATGCTGTATTGTTGGCTGTCTCAATCCCTCACCTCGTCCAGTACCATCACATTTACACACACCATCCGCTAACGAAATGTAGCCTTACTATATAACAGTACGTGCGACAGTATATACCTCCAGAAGGTAGACATATACCAGTTATACCACTTGTGTTATCATTCCGGTAATTAGTTCATGAAAAATGCAACATGGATGTTCTCAAAGCCATTAAGAGATTACAATTGTCGTAGAACACGTGGAACCAGGGCATAGCTTCTCGAAGGTTTCGTATCTACTAAGAAACCATGTAGCGCTCGTGTAGCGATCTCGTAGAAATTGCGACGGTTATAGTTACGTAGTGGATACAGAATCTTCGTGACAGGATGTTCTGAAAACTAACATTTGTCTCCTAGAAGCCAGAGTCCTCGTCTGGCCTCCGAGACTCTTCCGTGCCGCTCGGCATTCTGCCCGCCGTCCGTGTTCTTTACTCCACCTCATCACGAGCTCAACCATGTCCGCTAATTCACTTGTTCCTTTCTGTCGTTGAATAAAATTGATTTGTGATGTCAAAAATCAGTCGTTATTTGAACATTACCGTCGTTGCATCTTCAGCGGGAACTGTGGAGGGTTTCGTGTCACAGTTTTGATGTTTCCGAGAACGCCGAAAAACCATTACGTCCATTTTGTTACCAGTTAGTATAATGTCCTATCTGAACACTGAAGACGTTTGTCAAATCTGCAGAGGTGTTTACATATCAGGGGCCCTATTCTCAAAACGTTCTTACGGTTTTCTTAGTCTAAGAGCGTGCGTAGCATTTACTTACTACACAACTCCGTAAGATTGCCGTAAGATTTCCTGTACCAAAGTTGATCCATGTTACTTCAGTCAATTTTAAGTGTTCAAAATCCGCCCAGAGAATAACATTTCTGGCAATATGTCGAATTTAACTGTTAGCTAAGAAGTAGAGTACACCTCCGAATTTTAAAACTGTTAGCTAAGAAGTTGAGTACACCCGTTCTTCATACTTCCGTGTTTGAATGCAGCAATGTTTAGCCTGGGAGACCAACATAAAGTTTTAAACGTTTCCTTTAGATTTATAAGTTTGTAAGGCTAATCTAGTGTTTTGAAATATGATCGTTAAGAACAGTAATGTTGTTAAATAACAATTCGAAATACATCTCCATAATCCAGGTTTTAACAAGTGATCATGCTACAGGACATTTCTTTTGTCATAGTAAAAGGACTGTCTAATATATCTCAACATAATCTTTAAGAATTCAACAAACATTAACCCTCAAATTTCCTCAAATAGTCGCAAAAATAAATCAGCTCCCCAAAAGGCTGTCATTGAACAAAACGCAGCTTTGTAGATATGGAGGTGAAATTGTCAGTTAATTATCTGCAGCCAAAGTACTTGGTCGGGTTTAAATCCCAAATCCACGACTAATCATATCCTACTGTTGTGCCCTGGTAGGTAAATTATAACTCTGGCCTGTCGTTATTGTGAGTCAGGGATTAGGCCAGTACAAATAGGACTAAATGACATGGCCTGCTGCGTTACGACCCAATAAACTACCCAGTATCCCCTCTTCCACCCGGAATGCTAATTCTACAATCAAAATAAAAGTCATATCGTGATAGAGCTGTTCCTTAACGACCTTACCCCGTCAACAACGGGTACAATCCGCACGTCTAGCACCTGTCATGGCGGATCAGTTGAAAACGAGGCTCAGATCCTTCTGATGATATATTATAGCTGACCGCTAAAAAGAAAATTACGCTACGCAAAGTATGGGTCAATTTGAATGACCAGGGATTAGAGTGAAAATAAAACGAGTGTATTAATCTGGTATGCATGGGTAGAGGAGAAAGGGGATTATAGGAGCCTCGTGCACTGAACGTTCCCAAGCCAATCCAACTCTCCCCATTAGAACACATCTGATGGATTTTGGAAGGGCAAATGTTGATAGAGTTACGATTGTATTTTACTGATCAAAAGGTACTCAATTTTGAAAAGCGATTTTGAAATAGAGAAGCAGACGGATGATGGCGGAGGATGTGGCGCTGTCCGTATTGTGAGGGGGGCAGATATGATTAACTTTTATTCCGACTTAATTAGGATTTTGGACTCAATGTAATTGGATATTGAAGTGATGCATTATCCGCATTGGAGTTGAGACCACGTTTTCACATCGCCGTGATGACTTCACCAAATTACGGTCAGCACAAACTGCTCCATAGAAGAGGACGATGTGACAGATTTCTTTGATGTTAATATGCTGGCACAACTAATTGTTCATTGTATGATTAGCATACTTGAGGACATGGGCAATGTTCTGGTTGTGTCATCTTCTGGTCATGGCACTCACGTACCAACACGTAGGTTACTTTAGTGTTCTGTCCTTTGTCCAATGGATTTGTATTTTGGCATCAGAGCTTAAAAATGTAATAAAAGAAAACATAAATATATTGGGTCTTAATAACAACTAACATTTATCTGATAAAATGACTGAACCGGAAGTGGCGTTGTGCCTTCTGCACCGGAAGTCCTCTCGTGACACACCGATCATCGATTTTCACGAACAATTTCAACGATCCACAAGTGACGTTTAAGTTAGTGCACTTATGACGCATGCGTACATTCAATGAGGAGAGAAAGTCCACGCGTAGGACGTATGCGAAGTCACGTGACTATCGTCACTTATGCGTCTGCTTACAGTCGTCCACAACTCTCTGATATTAATACGGGGAAGGAAGTGGGGAGAACGAATTAGAAAAGACTAAAGGTACTATTCCAATCGATTGCATTTTATTGTTCGTAACATCTTCTGGCAGAAACACGTGCTCGTGTAAACAAAGGTTATGGCTGTCACGTGATATGTCGACACTCCGCGCGACATATGTGAGCGCGATGCCTAAAATCGTTTGACATTTTGTAATCACCTGTTAATTCTTTTAATTTGCTTCCTTGTCAAAGGATGCGCGTTCGTAAATATTTTCGCTCCATACGAGAGCGTCGTCTCTGTTCGTGTGCCAAATCAACCGTATCACAATTTCGTCATTCACGTCAAATTATAACGTTAAAAAGTGATTACTATCATCAGATGATATGCAGTCGACTCTACTCGAGTACTCTGGACGCGTGCGGTGTTATGGCCCGGGCCAGCCTCCATATATGAGACTAGACGTTGTACAGATTGTGTCATTGATACCAGCGGCATTGTTTGAGTCACAACAGACAAATAACAGGAGTGATGAGCATAAGGCTTGCACTTGTTCCAATAAAAGTGTCGGAGGTTATGTGTACTAATTACAATGGTCCGCGATGGATGAGTATAATCAGTTATCGGCGATGCAATGTTTCTTCTGCTTAGAACTACTTGATTGATTTCAAAGTATTTTATTGACATACTATCAATAGGATGAGACAAGAGTGAAACACGATGATACGATTGTCAACCTTTCATGTCCTGTTATTTACTATTGCTGTTACTGGTGATCATGACGATGATGCTTATGATGATGGTGGTGGTGGTGGTGGTGATGATGATGATAATAATGATGATGATGAGGAGGAGGAGGAGGAGGATGGAGATAGATGGTAATACTTTCACTGGTACTACTGATGATGATGATGATGATGATGACGATGATGATGATGATGATAATAATAATAATGAAGAAGAGGAGGAGGAGGCTTATTATAGTTACGAAAACAATGATGGTTATAATGCTGATTGCGATTACTTTGTTTGTGGCAACAACAATTATGTTGATAATAGTAATGACGACGATGGCGATATGATGATGATAAGGTTCATCATCATATTGCTTATTAATAATAATAATAATAATAATAATGATGATGATGATGATGATGATGATGATGATGATGATATGAGTAATATGATGATGTTGAGAACATGATTATAAGTAGGGTCTACTATCAGAAAGACCATGACGATGAATACAACGAAAACCGTGATGAATCTGTAAAAGAAAATGTTATTGCTTATCGATACATTAATGGTATGAATGTTCATGTTCTAAAATAGGGCCATGTAATGGTAGCAATCAAAGGATCAGACTCATCGTGTGCTATTAGAATGCCGTGTACAGACTATCCCCACAGACATATAGTTGGAAATACATTCGTATCTTCACCCCACTCAGTCAGACAGATAACAAATCTTTCCGTCGCGAGCGATCGAGCAGATGATAGTGCGTTTATAACGACGTCGAAATTATCAGCAACGCCAAACGCCAGTTTAAATATTTAGGAAGTTCAGTGCGCCGTCATTCGGTCATTAACTGCCGCTGAGAGATGTTTGAACAATACAAGACGGTCCACTATCAGTCTGCATATCAAGGAATTGGATGTATTCGGAGAAATGAAGCGTAGAATATTGAGGCTGGAATTTGTGGGTGGCATAGGGATGGGGTCAGATAGTAAACATCGATCTCAGTGCTAATTCTGGTCCTAACTGTCGTTAAAGACACGAGGGGCGAGGATTTCGATGTGTATCAGTTCGTACTCAATTGAGCTGCA
The DNA here is from genome assembly GCA_034780755.1 of Lepetodrilus elevatus. NCBI lineage: Eukaryota > Metazoa > Mollusca > Gastropoda > Lepetellida > Lepetodrilidae > Lepetodrilus > Lepetodrilus elevatus. The sequence goes on from JAVCKZ010065933.1 coordinate 5,039, forward strand.
AATGACTGTATTGGGACAATGTTCTGCATCAGTAGCAGGTCAGGGGGAATTATTTTACTTAAGGAAATATATGGCCGTGTATTCGGGGTTTTTTTTAGCAGGAAATCCAGTTGAAAGTACTTATAGAAACTTGAATTTAAGGTAAAAAGGTTATTTTAAATATTATTTCATATGAATTTTCTAAAGCTAAAAACAATAAAGAATGTTGGGAGCGCAATGTGTAATAGGTGAACGTGTTTATACAATAAATCCTAAGAACAATTTAAATTATATATAATTTGGTAAAGTTGAAAATAACGAAAACATCCACGCAATTCATAATGAATAGTGGAACGTGCAGTTTGAATTTATATAATTTTCTAAAAGTGAAACTTTAAAGAATATTGTGGGGTGATGCATTAAAAAAAGTAGAACTTCAAACAGATACTAGGCCTAATATTATTGAAACTATCGTGTATGTACTGTGCAATATTAAATAAAATTATTTGACAATTCTATTTCTTTATATTGTGTTCAAGCGTGATTTCTTTAAAGTTTAAACGTTCTTGTACTAACTTGAAAGATGAGTAGTGATATTTATTACAGATCTAATCCATGTATAGCTAGCTTACTTGTGAAATATTTCATAAATTTGATGCAACGATAATGCATACAACTATCCAAGGTATCATTGAGCTATATCATATTGCAATTTCTGAAAATCATACACACTTCAAATATCTGTTAACACTCGAATTTCTAATAATCACACTATAATTATCGCTAGTAGCGTATCTTGGTGCCTGGAGATTCGCCCCTTGGGATCCGCCATTTCTGGAGGGACCAGTCATTTTTGCGAACGAGACATTTTACCGGAGGATGTCATCAAATTGTTTCACCGATGATGAATTCTTCCCATTCTCGAAAGACAGATTACCAAATCAATTTTGTTCGAAGTCTAGGGTCAGCAGAGACGTAGATCTAGTGAAAGTGATTAATTTCCCTGGCCTTTCGAAAATTCGCGTCAAATGAAAAATTACCATAGCCGAAGTCTCGCGGGACGGCGATCGCACTGTCGCAGCGGCGTGATTTGTTTTCACTGTCAGATAAAATAATGAGATTTTTGGTTCGGTTTTCAATGTTGGAAAGCCGTAGACTAAATGAGTCGGAAAGCTATGACCGTTTCACGGCAGGCGATGTAAAAACTGTCTCTGTTTTGATCTTAGAGTGATTTACTGAACGACGGTGACATTTTCAGATAGGCCGCCGTTTGGCGTTTGCGTTTATTGTAGATCACGTGATGCCACTTTTATAGAGTGGTTGGCAAACATTGACATAGTATGGAGTGCAATATTGTGGTCCAACAAACAGTTGAGAACACTGAAATGTGTGTTCAGTTCTCCAAATTCCACTTATAGACCAATTACACAACATTAGTACTACAATATTTGTCTTTACTTACATGATCCGAAATGATGGATAACCAATTGCCGGATGTATATGAAGGAACCTATATTCGGGTCACAGTGCCGCTGTCTGCTTCTGTCAATGTCTCCAAGTACTATTTGTATAATAACTTGACTCACAGCAACTTTTAATTGGAATAGATACTCCCGTGTTGTATGCTTTTAATAAACCAATGTATCTAATTGATCAAAAAAGAAAATAATAATTCTCTATTGAGTTTTGCACCAATAATTGCGCTATGGAGTAAGAAACTGTTCCAATTTAATGTTGGGCTATTGGAGTATATATATATATATAGTTTTTTAAATATATACATACAAAACCATCTATTTTCCTTACTAGTTTCGTCCGATATATATATAGATATATATACATCTATATATATATACTTGTATATAGATGTGTATGGTATTCACACTCACACACACACACACACACACACACACACGCACACACACACACACACACACACACACACACATACACACACACGCACACACACACACAACAAGCAATCATTTATGACATTTACTAACAAAATACTTGTTCGTAGCCCATATGTTCATTTCTTGAAATATATTTCTAATATTGTATCTTCGCATTGTTCAGATCGCTACTTGCAATATGTCACTGACAATGCGGACTAGACGTGTGTGCAGAAATTTAAATATCCTCCCTTTCAAATTGGTGCAATTAGGAGACTAATGTTTAGTAGTTTTGCATTGTTGTTGGACATCATTTATTAGGACAGATCACTTAAATTAAAGAGTTCATGCTTGACAAGCCCTCGAGAATCGATCTCCACCCTCCTATTTTCAACAGGTGGTTGATTACTACGAACGTATACCTTTAATTGTCTGTACGACACGCTCCGTTGATTTCAAATACTTCTATCAAAAATAATGTTTGAGACGTCGAGTAGAGTTTTTACATGCTATTTAATTGTTTCTTAATTTCTCTACATCAAATAGTTTCCATTTGGACATAATTTATGTAAATTCCCGAAAATAAATTACAAGGTGTCCTTTGAACTTATGTTAACTCGCCTGAAGCTGTGTAATACCCCTACTAATTTAGTTTTTACTAAAGGAACGTAATACTAATATAAATGTAGAGGGGGGAGGAGTATTCACAATAATGGTAACTTCCGGTGGTAAGAATATTTCAACGAGATATCAGTCAGGTGGGTTTTTTTCAAACAGTAAATAAACGGATATGTCATCGTTTGTATGGTCACCTCAGACTTAATCATTATGTACATTACATGTCACCATCACAAGAAATAAAGTAACCTACGATTATCCATTTTCTGCTGTATAATAGAACATGATGCCCCGAACTGTTAAAGTTAAACTATGAGACCCCATGCTAAACCTACATTTAATAATTTTGCTAAATAAAAATAAATATAAGTATTTAAAAAAGAATAACCATAATTTAACCACGAAATAATCTTTAGATTGTGTTTATCTCTCCCTTGTGTAATTCGATGGATATAAATAATGAAATACGAAATTCTACAAGACATATGAGCTTTGTTTGTTACGCTTTCTGACTTTGTCCCGTTGAGAAAACATCAAAGGTGGAAATTGAGATTGTAGCGACACTTAATCCAACGCAGTCTATGCTTTTATTTGCTCGACATGCGGTTCCTGCTGCTGTATCAGAAACCTCTGCGATTAATTACGAGACGTGAAATTTGCGAAATACATTTCTTAACAGGTAAAGACTGCAAGAAGAAAATACATATGTGTAACGAATGGAATTTATTCCTTTATTTTCAGTCGTAAATAGTAAGCTCTGGTTTGTCTTACCGTATAAGAAATTCAACCGCCATGTAGAAACACTTTTGTTACCTCTGAAATAATAAGCAAGCAAGATTTCAAGAAAAAATAAATCACATATTTGATATATTTCAGATATATAGCTTCTTTGTACAACCATGACGCCCGTTAATTTAATTCTTTCCGTATTTAGTTTCAGATATTTCATAAAGAACAAGATAAGAATATTACTTTTTTTTATTCCAAGAGTTTTTCTTTTACTCAGTCCTTGGACATTTTGGTCCATAAAATATATAGGCTAAACCCTTTTCAGCAAGTAGAAGCAGTGAGATAAAACCCCACATGATTGTTTAAACTGTTGTAGCCGAAAATACCACTAAATTACGTAGAAATATAATAATTAAAGTCCTGGAATATTTACCCATTGTTGTTTTATTTTTTATTCCAGATTCAATTTATGAAGAAAGGACTTGGAAGAGTTTTGGTGCAGGCAGTCAGCCAAGCGAATCTTAGCGTCCATGTATCTCTTGAGACGATGATCGATAACGAATTCTCCCTGTCGACCCCACCAACGATGGAATGGGATATTATCAACAGACAAGAAAGCTGAAACCTTCATTTCACATTTGTGTGCAATAAATCAAACCAGAAATCTGAAAATGTCCCAGCCCGTTGCTAAATAGACAGCGCTCTGCAGGATGCAGGTCTTCCATAGCCAAGGGCCGATAACCCGCATGTAATTTTTTGGACGTTTTAATGGCCATGCTGTTTTTACAAATTTGACTTCCGGTTGAGTTCGTAATAATATCTGACGAGAAATGGTGATAATGAATTTGATTAAATTAGTCCTGGTTGGTAGGATTTGTGTAAGCGCTTAGATAATCAATGAAAGTATTGATAAGAGTGCAAAATTAGTATACAGAAAGTGCAAGCAGGCCTACATTAAATCTGGATGGTATATGATTGCATGTATAAGCCTATGTGTGTGTGTGTGTGTGTGTGTGTGCGTGCGCGCGCGCGCGTGCGTGTGTGTGTGCGTGCGTGCGTGCGTGTGTGTGTGGGTTGCGTAAATCTTTCATCTATAAACCCACAAAGAATACGACAAATAGGACATATTTTAAAGTTTGGGGTTTCGGGGGTTGATGTGGACTTAAAAACGTTTATTTCTTTCTCGGAACACGTCAGATTTTAACATGTTCCGACAAGAAGCTATCACAGAAATTACGACTACATATGTTCTGGATTTCAGTCTGTTTACGGAGCACGTGTGTATAAAAGGTTCGTTGTAAAATGTTAACTGACAACCAAACTGCCGCGTTCACGGCTGGCGAACCAATCTCCTGAACTGGCTTTTCTGATAGAGTTGCATTTGTACGACGCGTCCCGAGCACGAATACTGGGGATAAATCAAATGGATGAGGACACGCGAGTGTAACCTAAGAAGTATTACCATGTTTAACAACTGGCCGCAATCCGTGTTCTGTGATTACAACGTTAAACTCACCTGTTCTCGAGAACAAGTTGAACAAGGGGGGAAACTAGAAACCAGTACAACTTCTGACAACCGCTCGATAAGTATCGCATTGTGTCGGGACTTGGGGAGGAAGAGAGAAGTTATTTGACGTTTCCGAGCAATCAAGTGCACAAAAACAATACTTTCGGGGGCTTTAACTGTTAAACTGACTGGGAGGCATGGCTTTATCTCTGACGTTTTTATAACTTTGTTCTCAGACTTTATTATAACGTGATCGGGCGAAATGCTCTTCGTCCGATATAATAAATCAGTTTAATCGAGCCCGACTCTTAGTTTAATACAGACTACGGAGCAATGGATTCCAAAGGGTGTCTTTAGACATGGTGTCTTTTACAGTTTTGTTAAGTTGTCAATTAAACGCAAACATTATGAAGACAATATTTCTTTAAATGTTCGTAACATAAACAGCGAAGTTGTGTGAATAATCTGAATATTTTAATATTGGAACTTTTGACGAACATAAAATTTGAGAAATTGTTAGAACTGAACGTTCTGTCCTACTTATAAGTGCATGAACCGCGATGACAATTTGTGTAAGGCTTATCACAGCTGATATAGTTTTCTAACTAAACAGCTGGTGGGAAATGGTAACATATTATATTCTGAAATGCATTTATAAAATGATTACCAATCCTCAAAAATATGTTTAAACTATTTATAAAATCGCAGTTAATTTCATTCTTAGATACAACAACAAGAGAGAAGATGTGAGCAAACATGAGGATTCATTACTTAGTGTTCCAAGTCTAATTAACCTTCGATTTGCATAGTATATAAATGTGTATACATTACATTATGTCTATTTCAACAGCTGTAGAATGATTGGCATACAGAACTGAAACGACGGAATCCGGATTTAGACATCATGGAACCATCAGACCAGTACCAAGTTCTAAACTTATGCGAAATCACGTAAATGTAATAGTTTATTATTTCGATCGTGATTGTGCATGCAAATCTATTCACGATACAAATTGTATGTGCTTTGTGCGATGGACCATATACGTATGAATATTTACATGAAATCTATACATGTTAAGTTGCAGTTGCCGAATACATTTTTCATAGTATTTTGTAATTAAAAGTTCTTGATCGTGGATCGCAGAATATCCTTTGTAGTGACGACAGTTCTCGTGTGTATTTGTAATTTAATTTAATTTTGTTAATTTTAGTTTCCACTCCGATTACGTTTTAAATATAATTTGCATGTTTTCCTCTAATTCTAAATATCATCAATGAATTTGTAACTTGTGTAGCATATATTTTCTTAACCGGAAGTAACGTGTCACGTATAAGTATCGGTGCCTGTTAAAGTGTGTGTATGCAATAGCTATACTTATAGTGACGGTTGTCTGATTTAATATTTATTTAATACATGTGGCAAGATATAAACCATCACTTATCAACATCCAACTATAGAACTTATAAAGAAAAATCAAAACTTGACAACGAGAGATAACATCTAACAAATATTTGACATTTTTTTCGAGATTTTCACATTTTTTCTCTCCTCTGATTTAAAGGAAACTGTCAGTACATAGAAGGTAAATAAATTGCATACGTATTAGCATAATGGATCGGAACAACAGGACGATATTTAAAATATGTCTGACAGAATACATAAGGACGTGATTATTCGAAACAGGCGTTTATTCCATTCACTGGGCATCGCTAACACACTATAGCATCTAAAGCACCAAGAGCCTAAATAAATACCAGACGTAACATATGTCGTTGCCTGTCCGAGGGCCTGGTGCATTATGTCTTTTTACATGAGCTGCACTTGCTAGATCGTATAATGTATTAATGCGCAAGGTCAAAATCAGAACCGTTTAAACGTAAATTTGAACCAAAAAGACATGTAAACCGGTACATTTTGAGTTCATAATCTCAATAGATTTCAAGGTAGGTTTTCATTCGGAGTTTCCTTGCGGGATAACAAGCGGTAACATACTTGAAAATAATCTTTTACATGTAAGTTTCCTAATGAACAATTTATTCTATACAAAAATCCGTTAACACAATGCGGTAACTAATCACAATCTTGCACAAATGATATTTAGTTACAGTTAATAATGCATTATGTTACATTATACATGTGTATTACCAGTTGATAATTTTTGATTTGATAACAACATTTAATACAGTAAGTATTTACATTTTTTAAAGCATAACGCATACTAATATAACAGTGATTAATAATATTCATCTAATCAATGAATGCATTAGGCCTACATAACATAGTTTCGACACTCGTGGATATATTATTATAATACTTGTGGCGTAGCACAGGGAGACGCCCTTATACCATACTTATTATACATGTAGCTGTCTATAGTTTAGATATCTAACTCTTCGCGGTGATAACTGTGATATTGGAATCATTAAAGTACTACTACAGTAGCTAACTGTGGGGGAGTTTCTGCATGATAAGAACGGTTATCAGTCATTGATCTTCGATTCCAAATGTTAAACTTGCGATCGTTTAGATACTTTCCAAAAACAACGAAAACGTTTTCAATTTGAATTCGATTTGTGTTACTCTATCGTCATACATACCCGTGGGAAACTTAGTCTTTGTAGTCTATATATCTATATGTGTAGTTTATTTCGATGAAAAGATAGTTTTCTTCAACTTTATAATTTATATAACAGTTCATAAAACAATATTTGAAATAAAGTAAAAATAAAACTAATTAAGAATAGAAATATGATACTTTAGATAGTTACTTTAACAGTATTTGGACTGGCGTATGTTTCATTTTAAAAAGGTTAGTCGCTACGATAAGGTCAGAATGAGCCTGTTAATATCATGGCACAAGCTTTAACTGTTATCTGGTCTTCATTTAAACCTTACAGGTATATCAGGCTCTCGATCGGCTCTGAAAATAATACAATTTTTCTTGTACCGTGGGAACGTTGAAATAATAGAGTAATTTCCAATGGAACTTTGGATTCTGTGAACGAATGATACACTATACGTATTTGGATGTGTCTTGATCAATTGAGATATCTACTGCCAATGCATCCATTATGATGAGGGGATGTGTTGTGTCACGCGCGGTGTGTGTGTGTGTGTGTGTGTGTGTGTGCGTGCGTGCGCGTGCGTGCGCGTGCGTGCGTGCGTGCGTGCGTCCGTGCGCGCGCGCGTGAATTTGTGCATGTGCCTGAGAGTGAGAGAATATGGAGACAGGACAGGGAGATCTCAATGACCTTCATGTCCAATTATTCAGTATCCATTTTCGTGTGGAAACAAAATATGAAAATTTAAACAAGTTTCATTTTTTGTTTTTGGACACATATTGTGCCATAAATCAATAGTATAATTTTTGGCTTTATAGATAACTCATCGTCTGGACTTGGATAAAAGCCTAGGAGTTTAAACTACAACAACAGAAGGAGGAAGTTAGAACCATCAACCTAGAATATTTAATAACTATCCCATATTCCAGGACATTCGTGGCACAAGACTACACGACTGGAGGATTGGCTTGTACTTTGTACAATTACTTACAGAGTCGTTTTACTTCTAGGTATGCGTGGACATATGAAACAAGCGGCATAATGCATTTGCTTTCGTTCAAGTTTACACGAGCGATTGACATTCGAGTAAAAGGTTGTATGTATTTCCGACAGTTTTAGTGAAGGGGTCATTACATATCTCCCCCGGGGGTCACGATGCTAACAGATTCTCTCTGCGCGCGTTACCAGATTAGCAGGCAGTGCTCTCTGCTACTCAGTGATCTTTGATGTGCGATTGTGCGAATCTTCTGATCGTTTTTAAATTACTCTAGATCTTACATGATTGATTAGAAAGAACGGACACTTTTTGACATGTGTCCGGTCGTTAAGGTTTAGTTTGTTTTGGAAATACTGACAGAAGGTAGATTTTTTTCATGTCACGTGACGAGCAGAAATTGCAATGAACTTCCGGTGATGTAGCCGAATGGTTGACTGTGCAGATTGCGAATCGTTTTAACGTTTGTATCACTGCGTATTACTGACTCAAAAAATCGGAGTTGATGTTGTGTAATAATCTTAGCCAAATGTCAAAATATGCTCTTGGGCTTTCGAATTGAAGTTCCGTTGTACGTGCAAGGCTATTTTTTTTATTTTTTTTTATTTTTTTATTTTTTGCGGGGGTTGGGGGGATTTGAAGCTACGTCATTTTGATGGTATATCAATTCATAATTATTTATTTTCTGAATGAGAGTTAAACATAGCCCGGATTGAACATATATATACACAAATTACCGACATAGCCATTCCAAATGTACAATAAATGTGCTCTCCATCTGGTTTAGTATTTTATTTGCTATCAATTCTGCATTAGGACACATCAAAGACGAAGGCGCGTGCTGAAATCAAATAAAAATATTAAATAAACACAATTTTATAGGAGGAAAATAAATGCATGTAACTTTCCATAACACAACAAATGTTAATGAAACGTTATAATATACCGGTACATCCAGGCTGGTAAAAAAACCATACTAGTTAATACTCTGTAAGATGATTTGAATCTGACAATAATATAATAGTATAACTCGTACACATAATTATCTTTTTCAGTATGCATACATTAATATCAATTTGCATTTGCATCATGGTCATTGTACATTTTTATAAAACATTTAATTTTTCCACACACACATACAAATAATTCAAATGTTTAAAAAGTAATAATTTCTTAATATGAAGTTTACACGATTTCGCGACCGCCGATTGGCTTAAACTATGTCACGTGACAAAAGTTTA
>JAVCKZ010065944.1:0-14560 GCA_034780755.1 Lepetodrilus elevatus
TTTACCACTACCTTAACTGCTCTCTTAGCGCCTAAGGGACCATAACTTTAAGAGAGTTTCGAGAAACGATACCCTGAGCTATAAATTGTAGTAATCACGTCCCTTAAGACGATATCAGAATTCAGTACTCCCACAAACCGCTCGTTGGCTTTATTCCTTTAAAGCTTTAGGTCATGATACATCTCTTAAATCCTTGTTAATTGGTAATAAAAGGAATCGTTCAGTGCAAATACACTTGCAGATTTGATATCCATATACATTGAAGACATATCAGTGGTATGTACAGTCTCGTCCTTCCGTATATGAACTGACAGCAGTATAGGAAACACTTATCACCATCCGCTGTGCTGGAAAACAAGGCTGCGTTCAGACTGCAATACATTTATCTACACGAAACGACGCTACCTTTCTACAATGTAGTGGATGGCTGAACAATTTCGTAGGAAAATAGCAGGAAATCGGTTTGCGCATATGTTCAGTCCATTCCTTCATGCTTTGGGTTGTTCTGCTATTTACTACAAAATACTATATGTTCAAAATCCGAAGTAAGAAGTAGTGTTACGTGGTACTACCATGTATTGGCTGAACGGCTACTGTAGCGCTATGTAGCACTTCGTAGAGAAATGCATTGCAGCCTGAACGCAGCCCTGGCTATTACCACTGACGAAGTTAATACCGGATTATTAACACGACATTACATACAGATTGGCGCTAGGCACTGGTAGGATATAATCTACTATTCAATTACTAAAGGATCGGATTACGAAATTTGGAATTGAGATAACTATCAACTGCATGAGTTATCACCAATTTGAGCGGACATGATTTGATACACATTGGAGGCATTTGAGCCCACGTTTGAGGGCTGTAATGTTAAGAGTTTCCCACCTGACGGCAGCTCAATTATATCCATTCCCAAAGCAACTCACCTCCTTATTTTGTTTATTTCGGTATTAGTTATGTGTTTGTATTGCCTCTACGGCTATTTACGAATAACTTCACGTGTTGATATTGGACAGTTATGCTTGGAGCGAGGAACAAAAAGAGCTGATAATGATGGAAAAATAATAGCGGAATTCAATTTAATAATAATGTACTTATAGCGCTTAATATCCATCCGAAGGTGCTCAGTTGCGCTTACAATGGAGATATATATATATATACATATGGAAAAGACGAAGAACTTTAAAAGGCTTGCCGATGCAGATGTATTTTAAGTTCAGATTTGAAGGATGATTCAGAAGTTAGGATCTGAGAGTTACGAGAAGGCTGTGTCTACGATATTTCCCTGTGGGCATTGGACTATGAAATAATGAAGTAATAATAACCGAAAGTATATATATATATAATTATCATGTTACATGATTATTTTCACAGATCGATGAATTTTACGTCTTAATAAGTTTTACAATAATTGGGTTAATGTGGCTTGCATGTATACGTCGTGTATTTCATCACGAGCGTGTGTGTGGGTGGGGCATATGTTGGCGAAATCGTGGGTGGGTGGTGTGGGTGGGGTCGGAATGATTGACGGGACGTGGGAGGTTTGTAATGGATAACTACAACGTACTAATAAAATATAATTTATCAGGCCATCTGTAATTTCTTATCGATCAAGTATTACGAAATCCACCATAATCCCATGGCTAAACACAAGTTCAAGGGGGTGATTTGTGGGTCCCTGTACAGTTAACCAGAGTAATTGGTACTATTATTTCAAAATCTTGGCCGTGTACAAGATGTACAGGATGGTTGATCTTTTTGTCCTTTCCTTCTTAAGAATCAAAATCATTACAGATTTATGAAATTAAGCATTTCTATAATAGCATACACCTAACGATCTTCTATGCTATTAGATAGGATCCTTGATTTTTTCCCTTCCTTTTTAAGAAACAAAATCATTACATATTCCTGAAATTAAACATTTCGATAATAACACACATAACCTCGGACGAGTCCTCTACTAATGGTTCTAACCCGCGAATCTACTACTAGTAATCTTCTCCAAAATATATAACGGCACTCCTACTGCTGCATCTCTCACGACCGTTGCCTTCACAGATCAGAAACCAATACCACGTCCGCCAAACCAAGATTGATAAGTTTAGAAAACGCTCTTCTTCGTTTGCTGTGACAGCATACTGGAACAGCCTACATCTCCACCTGACGTCTACTCCAACTCTCCTTGTTTAGATCTAGGCTCTTTCGTCAATCGCTTTCCCAGTCAACGACATCTCCTACACGGTGTGCTGTGAGCATGCGTTTGAGCATGCTTTTAACGCTCATCCTGGGTACCGGTTACGTGGTAACGGAGCGAGTGTCCTATATATCTGTTTGAGCGTTAGTTTCGGATCTTATTTTAATATTATTATTTATATTATCATTATTATTATTATTATTATTATTAGTAGTAGTAGTAGTAGTAGTAGTAGAACTACTACTACTACTACTACTACTACTACTACGACTACGACTACGACTACGACTACGACTACTACTACTACTACTATTGTAAATTGAAAACAGATAGTTTCTATGGCATTATTTACTGTTTGTTGTTTCCTGTACACGGCACTATCTAAACCATCCCGGCTCACCCTCTTCCTGTGGACATCGTATTTATACCAAATTATGGCAAATATGCACCGAATATCCTATATTTAATATGCTCATCAGTTTCGCTGGACATGCTTCTGTCAGTCCTGGCCATCGCACCTCCGTCGTGTGTTGACTCGCAAAGCCCAAAGTGAGAACCATATAACTGCAAACATGTGTGATGCGCATGTGTCTAGCACCTGCATGCCCAATTAATTGGAAGGTTGTGGTGCAAACGTGCCCAGCGTACAACAAATAACCGTAATTAGTACGTCAAGGGAATGAGGATGCCTAGTAGTAATTTACTATTTCGTAGTACCAAACAATGGTGCTGACATCTCAGAAGCATGCTTAGTAGACACATGTTAATAGCCATACTGTATAGTCCAGTCAAAATAACGAAAAAAATGGGCAAATCCAAAACAAATTCCAAAAAGATATGTTTGGATGGTTTTGTGTAGTATAAGGTCTGGAGAACAATATCTCAAAAGTTGGCAAAAATCGGACCCTCAGAAACTGTTTAAATATGATGTCATGACCATGATCTTGAACAATATCTCAAACGTTGCCAAAAATCAGACCCTCAGAAACTGTCTAAATATGATGTCATGACCATGCTATTCTCGTAACAACTGATCTCGGATAGCTGTAATAATTATGTGAACACTCTACTTTACAAAAGGTTAGTGGATAATATATTTCACGAAGGGTTGTCTTTTCATTAAACTCTCGTATTCACTACGAGACCATAATCGACCAGTAACCACTGATCTTGGATCGCTATACTAATCATGTGAACACTTTCTAGACAGTTCCATTCTATTTTTGTATTTTCCCAAGTAATGTAAGGTTATAAATAACGACACTTTGGAGATGTATTACGGAACATATATCGGGGGAGAAGCTTAGATAATTCCTGTTAAAATTACTGCAGAATATATACGTACATATACCATGGATGGTGTCAGAAATAAAATTAACCACCATGATCAGAGTTTTTAGGAAAGTGCAATGTACATTTTTACCTATATATAATCCTAGGAAGTGGAACCAAATGAAGTACAGAAAGGAGAAAATTAGGATTTTTCTATTTCCTACTATCCATATCTGTCATAAATGGATACATCAAAGGCATTTGCGGACCACTAAATACACCAGCTGTCGTCTATTCCCAGTTTCACAATGCGATAATCCTGGAGATTAATGCTTGGATTTCTAGGGGAACATTATGAGCGTCCACCGTACCCCCTCCCGATCCCAACCCCCAGTCGACACATAGGGCGGTATTCTACACATACATTAGCGGAGCGACGTCGCCATCGGAGACCATTACCCGAGTGAATGTTGACCACCGTAGACGGTGCCTCCTGAATTAACGCTGGTCCATTAATGGTATTAGATAAGTGTGCCTTGCACGATCACGATGTTCGTGTATTGTAATGAATTATTAAAGGGCTTAGACTGGTGTTAAGTGGTAATCAGGATCTATGTTTTGTGACTCTTTATCGCTGCTCCCACTCTGTCGCTCATTCCGTTTTTCTCTCTCTCTTTCTCTCTCTCTCTCTCTCTCTCTCTCTCTCTCTCTCTATCTCTTGCTCTTTCTTACTTATATCACGGCTTATCAGTTTTGTTTAAGGCTCCATCAAACCAAACCCCGACTACAGCCCGTTTTAGATTTTTTTTAAGGCGGGGTAGGACGTTTTGAGTACTACTTTGGTGTGACACAGGCTTTAGGCTTGAGGAGGAAACCCGCAGAATCCGTAGCACTGAATATTGCAGTAAACCTGCGAATACCGGCTGTAGTGCCTACGTTCGAACATAACAAAATAGTATGACTGTATTATCCCTTGCAATAATACCAAATGAAAATATTTAATGATAATTGCAGCATATTCCAGCATTAGTCGACTTTCGTCACCCATCCTACTCATTGTTCATCATACTTAACATGCATTCTACTGCAAGCAAATTTCCGCTCAACTAATCCACAGATTTCTGCTCAACTACCCCCAGTAGGAAAGGGCATGCAATAAAAACCATCATGTAGAATGGAGTTAAACCAACCATTTTCGGTTTCGCATGCAATTTGTCGCTGTCGAACCTTCGGAGATGAAAACACGGTAGGATTACCTCCCCTAATTAATTAGCATAATCCGCCGTTGTAATTTTCGTGGGACATCATTATGAAGATCAATAAAACCAGTAATTATTTGACATGGAGATTCGTCATGCACTGTTGCAGTATCGAGGAAGTGCCGTATTACTCCAGTCAGTCCAATGCATGGTCAGTAACGTGATACCGACCTGCTACCAATCAAACACCAATGTCCATGAACTCCTAATAGATCTAGATTCAAATGTGTCTATAACGTTGCTGTATTATTTCTTTGAACACATAATTATAATTATGACACCAGCATCATTACATTTGTGATTATAATAGACTCAGGGTCGATCATTGCGTTCCAAGACAGTAAACCTTGAAACCGAGTTATATTGCACACAGGCCAGGGCCAGAAATTACGAAACATTTTCAGTACAATTTTATGTTCAACTTCAAATTCTATATGGGGATTTATGAACAAAACTTTCAGTTGAGCATGGAAACGTACCCCCAAAATGTAAGTGACCAGGTATTCGTTGCATTCGAGTAAAAAAACTCGCTTCGGCCTAATTTAGACAATATTTGCTTTAAAAATATTTCGACGCAATGTTAAAGTTTCAATTGGCAATCCTTTTCGCAACTTTACTATATTTTGACATCTATCCAAAATCTGGGACATCCTGTAGGAAACTTAGTCTTATCACCAACCTCAGCAATGGTGTAGCGTATGGCTAATCTTAGAGGTAGTTACATTAGAGTTACGCTGTTTTCTACAGGAATGCTATGAATTTAGCATCAATGTTCGCAAAAGTTACATTTCTGACGCGATATTGATAAGGTGCGCTATCTGTAGAGTGGCAATCCTTGTTCGGTCAGTACCAGCCTGTGCTTGCAGGTTCACTGTAACATTCAGCTCTACGAAAGCTACTCTAAACCTCAATTTAAAAATAATAAAGTAATTAGACAAATATGCTTTTGTTGTCGTCAACCAAAACAATTGTTTTCGAAAATCAGTTCGCCATACATAATAGTATTCGACAACGATTCTGATTGGCTGTCATTATTGACTCATATCGTTAAGAGTGACCTCCCTTATCGGACGTCTACACCAACACGGACTATGTATTTTTAGATGAATTCATGGGGCAATATTTTGTTTAACTACAATTCAGATCCATTGATAACCAATTTATTTGAAGGACAATTCATTCAACATTCATACTGTCCCGTTCCCATGACGGAAACTTGATCCCCATCCCTCAGGAAACACAGAAGGAGGACTTGACCGCTGAAACAGTCAGTTTCAAGAGTGACGTGTCACAGAGTAATGACTACTTTGATAGTCCTTCAGAAATAGCCTACCACCTTACGGATCGCTTAGTAACCACGTGATATCCGCGCAGAGTGGACCCAATACGACGATATGGTACTGTCATATTAGGAATCGGAAGATCCAATAATCGAATTAACTCGTTCCAAGCCTGATTAAGAATGTTAATTGAAAAACCTGATATTGATCCATTATTTCGGATGGCCTAACACCAAATAACGTTGATATTTCCAAAGACGTGAAACTAAAAGGAGACATTTACCGTCCGTAGTATATGACAGTATAATTATTCGATACCACCGAGTACACCAAATAATGGCCTAACACCAAATAACGTTGATATGTCCAAAGACCGTCTGTACTATTTATGATTCACAGTATTTTTCGATACGATCGTGTGCATGCAAAATCTATGTCTCATCTGTATTCAATCAGCACCTACAACTACAGGTTATATATTGACGCGTGTCACATTGAGTTGACATGACTTCAGAATCAATACATACACTCCTATGCTTTCTAATTTGAAAAGTTAATGGAAAATTGGGCCTAATCTGCATGTCATCATAAGGCGCTCACTGGCGCTGTATCTCGTCAAAAATACGATATTCCTAATTCTGGAATCAGTATCACCCACGTTAGTGAGCATGACGCATGAATTGATTGAATAACATTTTGAAGGAGGTGCTATATGTCGAAGTATTTGCATGATATCTACTTATCTTCCTCTTGCATCGATAAAGCTTGTCAAGCAACGTCTGTTTTAGCACATAGGTGTATCATATATGACATCAAGCGTTCAATTCAAGCCTATTTTTATAACGTCTTCATGGCAAAATTACATGTTAAAACGCAAATATACTTCACCCAATAAAATGTAATGCTCTCGTAGTACTATGATAGTTCTGTGGAACAAGGTCAGGATCCATGCCAGTTTCACATGATGGTCTGACATATATGTGAGTCGTGATAATGTACACACTATGTACACGGAGTTACAACTCATATTGAGATGTCTTGGTTTCAGGACAAGGTTTCTTTATTGAGAATGAGCATGAGCATGAGCTATGTGAGTCGTGATACTGTACAAACTATGTACACGGAGTTATAACTCTTAGATCGCTACGATTGTGATTTAAACAATATTTATTACCATGAAAGGACATGCACACGCGACATTAAATTTTAACAACGCAATACTATCATGGCACATCATGAGAGAGGGTTGACAAACTACGATTGCTCTGCGGAACATGATCCGCTGCAGTAAAACCTAACAGTTTTAATTTAAACAAAACCGTTAGAGATGTAACTCAATACCCTTTGGTAATTCAAAAGAAAGCGATTTGTCTCAGATACTGGATAGGTTGACTAAATTAAAATTAAACGAACTAATAATGTTTATAGGAGTTTTATGATACTTGAATATTAGGTAGACGTGGTTGGTATAAAGTCATGGGTCATATTCCTGAATATCAATGTTATATATATATATGCATTGTAATACGATGTCAGTATGATAAGAAAACTATGTCACTCTGCCATATGCTCGTAAAACAGATACGTATCGGTAATATTAGAGAATTATACATGACTCATTCACAGCAGGCCTTGTTACAATGGTTGCATACATCCTGCTTTGATATCCATTTCAATTATGTCACAATAGTTGTTATTGGACTGTGTTCTATAACACTGGAGTTGTATTGTTTGTTTTCGGATCGTTACCTTTGTAATCAGACACCTGACGATACCAGGGAGTGTTACTGCTTCAAGTGGAAATACAGTTAATTTCGATTCATGATCAGCTTCCACGGGTAATTCTAACGGCCATTGGAAGTTGGCACTTCTTTCCTTTTTCGATATTCAAAATGAAAGATTATGTAATTCAGATTTGATAAGTGAAATGTAAAGGTCTCAATGGCGCCTATCAGGCTATGTAGGTGTCATATGAGCACACTTCCGGTTGACGCACGTGTTATGCACTTCCGGTTGACGCACGTGTTATGCACTTCCGGTTGACGCACGTGTTATGCATTTTCGTGATTTTTCGTGTAGTAGTAGGATAATTAAAGTACGTGAGAGAAAATTGGTGTTACTACATTAAATATTTGTAATTGGTGCCTTATAAATGCCTAATTTCATAATTGAGGAAAACAGTATAATATATTTTGAAAACATTGAATATTAAAAAAGGAAAAAGGAAAAAGGAGCAAACTTCCCAATTCTAACCACGAAGCTCTCTATTCCACTGAGACACTGGAATTCAATACATATTGAGGATTTTACTCTGGTCGCTGACACACTTGGGTTGAATAGCAGATATACGAAATTAAGCCTTAACAAATATTAAAGAAAAATAAGAAAAACTGCTAAGTTCCGTTTACGTCAATTCGTAACAAATAATTAAAAGTTACGTTATTACGAGTTAAAACGCCTTTTATCTACATATAATTGGACTGCAAAAGTACTACTAACCCACTTTGACTTTAAATTGGCACTTAGGCATTATATTTCTCCCCTTCGGCGCTAAAATAGCGTTGAGACGTCAGAGATCGAACTTATATAATGGAATCCCTTTAATAGAACAAGATTAGCGGCCGGTTAATGCTATCGCTGCTAATTACTTAAACTCAACCCCATTGATGGGCTACCAGCCTACCTATTTCCTAGAACAGAATAATAATGGTCAGAGATCAAATGGTTTCTCTAATAAAAAATCGTTGCTCCGTACTTCTGACCGAACCAATTAAACAGCTGTCGACAATTGTTCAGTTCAGAACGGATATCCGAGGTCATGTCAGAGGATCAATGCCGAACAGCCGCATACGTACGAACCTAGTTATCCAGCCACTGCGTATATATACGTACTTCTATGTCCAATTACTACACAGTACAGTTCCGGAAAAGGAATGATATGCGGTTTCCAACTGCCGCTGACGTAGGTCGTGTATTCCTTTGGCTTCAAGACAAAATGGATTTAATTTCTTCATTGAGAACAGGCATACTAGTTGAGATGTCTTGATTTCAGGACACGGTTTCTTTATTGATAATCAACATTAGATTTCTTCATTGAAAACAGGCATACTGAGATGTCTTGGTTTCAGGACAATGTTTCTTTATTGAGAATGAGCATGATATCTCTTCATTGAGAACAGGAACACTGAGATGTCTTGGTTTCAGGACAAGGTTTCTTTATTGAGAATGAGCATGATATCTCTTCATTGAGAACAGGCATACTGAGATGTCTTGGTTTCAGGACAAGATTTCTTTATTGAGAATGAGCATGAGATTTCTTCATTGAGAACAGGCATACTGAGATGTCTTGGTTTTAGGACAAGGTTTCTTTATTGAGAATGAGCATTATATTTCCTCAGTGAGAACAGGCATACTGAGATGTCTTGGTTTTAGGACAAGGTTTCTTCATTGAAATTGGGTATGAGCATGATATTTCTTCATTGATAATTAGCGTTACATGAGGTTTCTTCATTGAGAACTAGCATGATATTTCTTTCATTGAGAACAATCCTAATATGTCTGAATTGAGACAAGAATAGGATACATTCATTATGAATAAGGATGACATAATTATGGCTTTGGCATATTCATTCGAAGACGAGAATGGAGTGTTTTCATTGAGAAAAAGGATAGGGTATCTTCCTTGAGAAGACTTATGAAATCTCTCCCAGAACAAGCATGGAAATCTGTTTACTGAGAACATGGGTATTCTGAACCATTCCGTCGCAATACTAACTTGTATGTTCAATATACATAATATATACATTAAGTTCATTTCGAGAAATCCGAGCCATGGTCTAGAATTCAATAAGCATTTCTCAGTCTGTGATAATAAATGTCATACGGACCGGTTATACTTGATATTTATAGAAACATTAGAAACGATAGACATTACTCAGATTAATATCTAGCTATTAAAGTTTTATTGATTAGTAGCCATAAAAAGTTCCGAAGAATACAAGAACGTTCGACTCGTTAACCCCATACACCCAAATAATTATTTATTTAAAGTCATGCCACAAAACTCATATAACTAGATATCCAGTCTAATGATACTATTTATATAGTATATCCACAATTATCTCAGACACTAACCAACCTTCCTCGGTAACTGTATGGATAACAGTGCACGTTGGAAGTACTGTGTCATAAGTAGGCTAACTTCCTGCAGTGTGATGAATGATAACGACTAATATTTCCATAAAGTATATCAATTATGATATATCACGTTGTAACACGTGGGAAGATATACGTGACCGTCTGACATAATGGCCACAAGGTGTTGACTGATATAACACTAATAGGCAGCGTGGACAGTAATACAGTATTGGACATGATGTAGGCAGATGGCATAGTGAGTAGGCAGACACAACGTAAGTAGGAACATAACCACGATAGTAGGCAGATGAAAACTTTAAGTAGGCAGAACAATACTATAAGTAGACAGATACACACGTTAACAGAACAGAATAGAATTTATTTATAGCATGATACAGAGAAGAAAACCATATATACATACAAGGTAGATGAACCATGTAGATACAAACCTTAAGTAGGCAGATTGAAACTTAAGTAGATAGAACATACATAAGTAGGCAGAGGGAAAACGAAACAGACATAATTAATGCATAAGTAGGTAGATGATGCAGTAACGTAAGTAGACCGAGATAACATTAAGTAGGCACAATAGGCAGGTAGAGGAAACAGTAAGTAGGCAGAATGGACGCTAAGGAGGCAGATGGCGTGATAAGTAGGTAGATGACATGATAAGTCGAAGATTACTGAGGCTAACACCTTGTGTCAGATCATTGTTGTCCTTGTTCTGACACTGTACAGCCTGTCAAGTCCGTGTGTCTGTCCGTGTGTCTGTCCGTGTGTCTGTCCGTGTGTCTGTCCGTGTGTCTGTCCGTGCAGCCAGGGCAGCATGTCATTCATCAACTAGCAGTCTTCGGAGCAGACCTTCCAAGTTCGTCCTTAACTTCTTCTTAATAGTATGTACCGATGCCAAAAACTACCATGTGGATTAGATTCAACCGGTAGAAGAGCACTAAAGGTTGTTTCTAACTTCTTAAATAGGTTTTCTTCTAAGGTATTTGTATTATCATTATTTGTTTAAGTTTGGGCATTGAAAGGTTAACTAAATTTATATCCAAATCCAGAAAGCGCTGTTCCGGCGCTCACAGTACTGTACAGTATCTAAACTCTCTCGGTACCACTACTGTCTAATAACATCCATGATTACAACAGACCTAGCTACTAGAGTCTCACAGTGATTGCATTGGTACAGGCGTAACATGAGAACAGTCCCCGAGATTACATGTTTTAGCACGGTTTAAGGCCCGTCTACACTATCAACATTTCGACAACATTTCGGCAACATTTCACCAACATTTGTAATCCGACACCGTGTGTCCCAAATGTTTCCCAAATGTTGATAGTGTAGACGGGGCAAGATGTTCGGCAACATGTATCACAACATGTATCACAACATGTATCACAACATGTTGCCGAGATTGTTTATAGTGTAGACGGAGTCTAAATTCATGTATCGCAACATGTATCCCAATAGTGTATGTTGATAGTGTAGACGCAGCTTTAGTTTAGTACATTTGTTACATGTTGGACCGAAAGGAAAATATTTGGTTACAGGTCGATCGGATACCAGGTGTGTCGGACTACCGAAGGTCGGATTATCGGGGGTACACTGTATATGGATCATAGCATCGATGGACATCTATAACCACTTACCTACCATGATATACACGGAACATTCAGATTCGGATATTGATTAATTTTGTCAACCGAGATTCGCGTGAAATTGTCCGTACTTTTATTCATGAATATCACTTGTCCGCGAGTCGGTGACCTCGAATAAATTTCTTCAGTGGACGCGAAGTCAAGCCTTGACGGTAGCCTGTGTCATTCCTGTTCCAGAAAGATGGTTTGATAAAAGCAGACAAAAGTCTGACTTCGTGCGTGACACATCTTCGACTGTGTGACGTCGGAGTGACCAGATAAACGATAATAACTCATTCAGTGTCCGTATATCTCCAAGAGATGTTACAAATACAAATATCCGAACGTTTAAAATTGGTGTTCGGTCTGAATAGATACATAAATATAATAATGACCCAATATATTTCTGACCCTGGGAGGCGCTTCGGGGGTGGTTTTGGGACATTATAAGTAGCCATGATAACAATAAGAAGAAGAAGAATTAATACTATTTATATTATCATTATTATTATTATCATTATTAATAAGATAAACCGAGAGAGAGAGAGAGGGAGAGGGAGAACTAGGGAAAGAAAGAGAGAAGAGATAACATAAGACAGAAAAAGAGAACGGATAGTGAGATTGAAAGAGAGAAAGGGAGAGAGAGTAGAAAGAGTAGGAGAGATAAAGAGAGAGAGAGAGAGAGAGAGAGAGAGAGAGAGAGAGAGCTAGAGATCGATAGAGAGAGAGAGAGATAGAGTGAGCGAGCGAGAGAGAGAGAGCTAGAGCTGGATAGAGAGAGAGTGAGATAGTTAGAGCGAGGGAGAGAGAATGGGGGTGATACAATCGTCAGATAATGTTTTGCATCACAGCAAATTCCTAATACCATTGGCTTTCTATTAATAATTATCAGACATTTCTTTTGTCATTCTAACCGCATTGGACACAATATATAGCACAATACAAACATACACTATGCGCCAGTCTGCTTCACGTGTTATTACTTTTGTTCCAGAAGATATATATTACATACAATATTAATGATTCATACTGTATTTTAGTTCATCATAATATAGACTTACATGATACTCGGATGCACATCGTATAACGTTACGTACAGTTGGATTCATCATGAATTCAATATACTTCGCAGTAACAGTTAAGGCTTTCCGTTAACATTACAGGCATACTATCACAGAAGGTTGACCTATATAGTGATCTAGCACGGTTTTACCTGAAAATAAATACATTTGTTTAGACTACACAGGTACTTCATACCACCATTTACTTATTCCACATATCTCACTATTTATTAATTATCTCGACGTTCCAATATGTGTGCCAGTGGTCGTGAAATGTTACTTTAACCGTGTTCAGTGCTTAGAGTTATCTCCCTTAGTCAGACAAATGGAGGAAATGTGAGAGTTTACGGTATTGTATTCGGGTTGTACAGGAAGTGAAAACTGCAATTTTAACCTATCCTACAGCGGTAACAAGATGTTTGGTGGTACATAAGCCATGATATGTATGCAAAGAGCATTTAAAACTCCAATTCGGTCCAAAACGCCAGCTGATATTATGCCTTTAAGTACCCATTCGAACCAGCATACAGTTTACAATCAGAATAGTTATATATGGAATTAAATGAACGGGTATTGGAGACACCATGTATAACACAGTTTTATAGACGTCAAGTTAATATTTTATTCGACGCCCTATACCGTCTATACAAATAGGCTACCTTGTAGTAGTATTACCTCCTGACAACAGAGAAATGACTATCTCTTCGATCAATACTTGGGATGCCTTGGCTTGACTTGTACGGGGATCATCACCGGAGAACTTTATCTGTTTGTTTGAGGGTCATTATTGTCTATTAATACTACGTTTCAGTGGCAATACGTGTGCAACTGAGAAGGGGGAGATAAACCAGTATCGGATTCCATTTCAAACAGCAGCAAAAGAACGGTTCGATCCCCGTTGTTTAACTTCTGTTAGGGATTTAAAAAGTTGGTACATACTTGAAATTGAGACGAGTGAAATTCATATGACGTTCACCCATCCTTGCGAAGGTTAAGAACAGTTCTATGGTGCATTAACGTATCGTACCCTTCGTGGTTCAAGTATACATTTGCATGTGTATCCTTAGGGCTGTTTTTTATAATTATTGTTGACTTAAACTCAGATGAAAAGGGGCATTGGCTATAAACAACATGCTGTAAGTCATTTGGGTTCAACTTGGAATTAAGTATACGTGTTGTTATTTCAGCATTTATCGAGCTGGGAATATTCGAATGCATTCTGTTAAATCTTGTCTAACGTTTTCTCCGCTTCTGTTCCCCTGAATGAGTACGGAGGGTTCTCCGCCCAATTGAAGCAGACCGTGGCACGATCATTGATCATGTCGTGGAACAAATCCTCCGTATTACGTGGAACTTCAAGATGAGTCGTATTTAGTTTCCGTAGTGTATGTACACATAGGTTAAGTACAGTCGCTCCTTGACAACAAAAAAAGGAATGCCAATTAAGCTACTTTAACACCGCATGTTACGACCACGGTAGGAAGCATTATCTCAACATGAATTGCAATTGAGAATAAGGGTCCTGTCCCAATGTTATCTCCTTAACAGTGCATGTTACGAACACGGTAGGAGAATATTATCTTGAATTGAAATTGACAATCAAGATCCAGTCCTACAGAACGATCGTAGCGCTAATGGAGTCCTCCCTCTCTCTCTCTCTCTCTCTCTCTCTCTCTCTCTCTCTCTCTCTCTCTCTCTCTCTCTCTATCTCTCTCT